>JADRCD010157731.1:0-44444 GCA_019843815.1 Montemys delectorum | reverse complement strand
TCTCTCTCTCTCTCTCTCTCTCTCTCTCTCTCTCTCTCTCTCTCTCTTTGTATTTTCGAGACAGGGTTTCTCTGTGTATAGCCCTGGCTGTCCTGGAACTCACTCAGTAGACCAGGCTGGCCTCGAACTCAGAAATCTGCCTGCCTCTGCCTCCCAAGTGCTGGAATCAAAGGCGTGCGCCACCACCGCCTGGCTCTCCAGGGAATTTCTAATTTAGGTTGCCTATGGCCACGCCCTGAGGGATTACATTGATTTTATTACTTGAGGTAGTGAAAAATACCCTCAGCGTGGGTGGCTTGGGTCCTAGACTGCATAAATGGGAGGTAGGGGTTATCTAAAGGGCTGGAGTATTTCTTTCTAAAACGATCTGAATCTTTAGGGAATAGAATCTAAGATCTCAGCCTGTGTTCAAACCCAGGAAAGATACAACCTTGTCTATGACTCATTTTTAGCATATCCACTGTCTTATTAGAGTTTCTACTGCCATAATAAAACATCATGACCAAAAACAACTAGAGAAGGAAAGGGTTGATTGGCTCACACGTCCACATCACAGCCCATCAATGAAAGAAGTCAAGGAAGTAACTCAAGGTAGGACCTAATGAAGAGGGCCTGGAGCAATGTTGCTTTACTCAGTTTGCTTTCTTACAGTAATAAGGCCACATCAGCCCAGGGGTGGTACTGCCTACAGTGAAGTCAGTCTTCCCATATAAGTCTTCAACCAAGAAAATGTTCTACAGGTCAATCTAGTGAGAGCATTTTCTCAATTGAGGTTTCCTCTTCCCAAATGACTCTAGCTTGTGTCAAGTTGATACCAGCACATCCCATCTACTGGCCTTTCTTCAACATGGTGCTCAGACACCAAAACACTCAGTCCTAGAAACAGGAAGAAGAGCTTCCTCCCGGTGAACAAAATCATACACCAGCACTTACTAGGTGCTGTTATCCATATTTAAAAATATCAACCTAGCTGGCCAGTGGTGGCGCATGCCTTTAACCCCAGCACTTGGGAGGCAGAGGCATGGTGGATTTCTAAACTCGAGGCCAGCCTGGTCTACAGAGTGAGTTCCAGGACACCCAGGGCTACACAGAGAAACCTTGTCTCAAAAAAAAAAAAAAAAAAAAAAATTCAACTTAATATTCATTTAAAAAAATTCCATGAGGTAAGCTACATTACTATCTTCTTTTCATAGATGAAAAAAATTGAGGCACTGTGAGGTTTGATGACACCTTTCAATGCCAGATAACTGGCACCTAAGTTAGGGACACTGTCCAGGCAATCTAGTTCAAGGACCCACCTTCTCTCCTATTAAACTGTGTGGCCACCTGCAGCATGGACTCTCCACCACTAACCTTGTGCTGGTTAATTTTTTGTCAAGTTGATTCAAACTAGAGTCATCTGGGAGAAGGTAGCCTCAATTGAGAAAATGCCTCTCTCTGATTGCCTGTATGCCAGTCTGTGCTGTATATTCTCCATTAACAATAGATGTAGGAGGGCCCAGCCAGCTGTGGGTGGTACCACATTTGTGCGGGTGGTCCTAGTTGTATACGGAAACCAACCTGAGTAAGCTGTGAAAGTAAGTCAATGAGCAGTGTTCCTCCATCCCTCTGCTTCAGTCCCTGCCTCCATATTCTTGCTTTGAGTTCCTGACTAGACTTTCCTTGATAATGGACTGTAAGCTGTAAGATGAAATACACTCTTTCCTCCCCACCTTGCCTCTGAACAGGTTATTTACCACAACAAAAAAACAAACTAGGAAAGAGTCTTCTCAGGATTGGCGGCAGTGGGGGACATTTGGTGCTTCTGGGACAAAGTCCATATTATCTGCTGGGGTAAACCTTGCCTTTGATCCCAACTATACATTATTCACATAGAAGTCAGTATTCCAAAGCCAGGCAGGCATAGTGCTACGGGCCTTTAGTCCCAGTGCTTAGGAGCCGGAGGCAGGCAGGCAGATCCCTTGAGTTCAAGGCCACCCTGATCTACAAAGTGAGTTCCAGGACAGTCAAGGCTACACACAGAAACCTTGTCTTGAAAAATCAAAACCAACCAAACAAAAGAGAATTGGGAATGCCCAGACGTGTAGCACGTGCATTTAAATCTGTGCCTACTGCAGTTGCTCATTGGAGCACAGCGACCTCTGGTGGCAGCGACGCTAGCCGCTAGACCTCAGGTTTTTGCTGATTACAGGCACTTCTACCTGGAGTTGAGAAAGCCCTACACTTATCTGGACACAGCAGAAAGCCAACAAAAGACTTATCTTGGAACATCTCTTGTCTAGAATGTAGCAAGGAGCAGTCTTCCAGGAACTGGAGATCCAAGTCAGGCTGACTGAATACCAGTCAGCATACAGAAAAGCCGAGACAGAAGGACATGGAGCTGCCACCTCGTGGCAGATCATCATCTTGAGGGCAACAAGGGAAAGGGATATAAGACAAGACCCCAAGGGAAGGCAGGACTGGACTTTTAACTAGGGAATCTAATTGATGGTATAAACTGAATATTTATATATAAACTGGTATTACTGGTATTCTACTCAGAAAGTCCACATTTGAGGAAACATGGTACTTACCCAGTAGTATTTTGGCCTAAAAATTGCTTTATTGTTTTTTTTATGAATAATATAAATTCCAAAATATTAATAGTGTTTACTTCTTTGGTATCAAAATCTGTTTCCTGAGCACCTCTCTCTGTGTGCCATAACATACCCTTGTAAAAAGTAATGGGAAAAATAATACAAAATTACTAGCAAAGTAAGTTGCTTGCATAAACTGGTAATATTTGAAAAAGGTCTTTTTAAAGAAACGTGTGTGGTTCCCCAAAGCAGACATGCAATAAACAGTCAGGAAGAATTATGGCATGCCCCCATAGCCTGCTCAAACTAGAAGCAGAAGAATCCACACATGGACCAGTTTTTCCTAAACACAGGAAATTCACAGCAGCCAGAGGCCAAACTACCTCAGCTTGATTAAGTCCCTCTGCTCTAACCTCACAAGAAAAGTGAGCTGAAGGAGGCTGATATCAACCTGTCAGCTCCTTTCCAACAGCCTCTGCTCCCTGCTTGCCTCCGCTCCCTGCTTGCTGAAGCTCACCCTTCTGTTTCTGCCCGGTACAAGCTCTCGTTCTATTTTGTAGAGTGAAGGTTGCCCCATTCAGGAATATAAAGGCTAATGAGAACTTTGTCAGACTTGTTAAAATTCTCCCTCTGGTCGTAGGGGAGAGCACCAGTTAATGAAAACTTTTCATTAGGACTGTATGTTCCATTCACGTTAGGCTGCCATGGACCATGTATCCAAGGAATGGCTGGCTACATCTCCGATCTTCTCTGGGCCTCTTTCACCAAGGCAGGTTTGAAGTGGATTTCAGGAGAAATCCAACCCTACTGGGGGAATCTTGGAGAAAGAACCAGATTTAATTTTGCCCCATCTTCTTTCCTATCTCTACAACACTCCACTTCTTACACTGCCTACAAACAATTTCTAAAAACGTTTATTATTGTATGTTTGTGGGAAAGGGACATGTGCCTAGAGGTCAAAGGACAACTGTGTGGAGTTGTTTTTAATCCTTGCACTTTTTCGTGGGTTCTGGAAATCAAACTAAGGCCACTAGGCTTGCACAGTGAATAGCTTTACCCGAGACATCTTGCTAGCTCCCAAACATAATTTTTCTAGCAGAGGCTGCATATTATTTGGGAATCATTTTATTTCTCTGATCAAAACAAATTAGCCAATTGAACTGTACATAGGCATTGTCTGAGATTATGTTTATAAACTCATAGATACATAAACAAGAAGAAGCTCTCCCACCAAGGATGGATTCTGTCTGCTTAGGTGGCAATTTCCTTCTTGCAGGTCCAATAACTTCTGCCCATGAAAAAAAAGAGTCTACCAAGCAGTGTGTTCTCAGTCAGCAAGTTTACTACTCGCATAGCTTATGCCTTCAACTCTTCCACAGTATACATTGGGTTGTGATCCTAACAAAGCCAATTTTAAAAAGACAGACGCCAGGGAATAATGTGGCTTTTTGCAGGATTCCAGGTCTTATAAAAAAAAAATTAAAAAACAAAAAATAAAACAAAACCCAGACTCAGTAAGAAACTGAAAGGCAATTTTGAATTTAGGGGAAAAAATAAGACAAGCTAGACATCTCGGCAGCCTCCGGAGGAGGCAGACGGATAAGAGGAAAAGAGAAGACTATGCTTTTGGAGTTAAAGGTCAGAAAAGCAGGCAGGCTCAACAATGCAGGCCTGGGAATGGCTGCATGGGGTAAGGAAGGTCTTCAGCCTGATTGAAAATGCCCAGAGCCCTAGGGTTAGGAGTTTTGGCCAGTATTTGAAGAAGAAGGAGATAGGATGAAGAAAAGAAAAGTTAAGTTTTTCCAGTGAAAACAGGCAGGCTTAGCAATGAGGGTTGTAGACAAAGAAACCAAAACCGATGGAACTTTCCCCTCATAGCTTTGGGCCCCATCTCACACTCCCCCTCCCCTCTCTGACAATCAGCTCCCGACTGCTTGGAGCCTGACCCAGTGGCTTGTTATGCCTATACAAACAATTAAGAACCTAACCTTTGGTGACCTCTCCCCAAATTGCAAGCTGTCTTGGCTGGTAATAGAGAGGTGGGGGTGGGGTGAGGTGGGGCCCAAAGCTATGAGGGGAAAGTTCCATCGGTGACTCCAAGCTTGTCCGTATGTTTAGCTACCTACGTTTAGTTAAAAAAAAAAAAAAAAAAGCAGTTTTTCCGTTCTTACTGGATCCCTGCCAGCTAGTGCTTCGGCAATCCTAGTATTCCGTCTAAGCCTGGTTGTAGCCTTTATCAAATCTTCCTGAATTCTATTTGATAGCTGCTGATGAACTGGCTAGGGATGGAGGCCGCTGGTGCGGGGCAGGCTCTGGAGTGGCGGCCGGGAGGCTAGACCTCCTCTTCCCCCACAACCGGGCCGGTTTCGCCCTCCCAGGGGACTTCTGCTCTCTACAATCCTGAGCTTTCTTTCCCCTCTCACTGCCTCTGCCTACTCTGCGTCACCTAGCTCGGCAAAAAGAACATAGTAAGCCTGCAGTGAACCGGAAGCCAAGGGACTGCTTAGGTCAAACCACCGCCACGGCTCGGGATAAGTCTCCCTCCTAGAGCGCGGGCGGGAAACCCGAATTCCCGCCTTAGGGCCTGGGCGGCGACCTCCGGCCTTCTGAGACCCCGCCCCTCACGCTGCGCGCGCTCCGCTGGACTTTACTCCTACACGCATGCGCAGCGCGGGCCGAGCGCGTCACTTCGCGCAGGCGCACTTCGAAGGGCGCGCTTTTCGGTGGCTGCTGTCCCCGGCAGGGAGCGCAGGTGGGCGCCGGTAGGCTGTTCTCCGCTAGGCCGGCGGGCCAAGGCTGTGGGTCGCCATGCCGGGCGTTTACTTTGGTTTTGTTTTGTTCTGTCCGTTCTTAGACTCGGGTCTTCAGAGAGGGTGGCCTTGGGAAGCCCGCGGCGAGACGGCGCTGCGGCGGGGGCTGAGGGACGCCGTTGGGCGTGACGGTTTGGGGTCATTCAGCCCCAGCTACCTCCCGCTAGGACTGCTGGGAAGGCTATACCCGGTTTGCCACCTAAATGTACTTATTTTGAGTATCCGTGCTTTCGGCAATACTAACACAGGCGAATTTTCCCCGAAAATCAGAAATGCTCCAGTATCTGAACTTGACGCCCCAAATAACATCCTCATCATGAAACTTTTTTTTTTAAAAATTCATTCCTGCTCAGAAAATATCTACAGTTAACCTTCTGGTTATGTAGCTAATGTATATATTAAGTATATGTGAGTCTTATTTAGAATAGAGTCCCCTACATGATGTATGTGTCAATATCTAGAGATCAGATAGACTTCTGACCCCAAGCATTTAGAATAGGTTATTTTTCAGTTGTGATAACTGCTTCCAGGCCATGCATAGTCGCTATGGCCTGAGGGGGAACCTTCCAAAGAAGAAAAATAATTCATAATCTCTCACCATATTTCTAAGTTCTGGGGACTCTGTAAAGCTTTCAATAATTACAACAACCTGTCAGCTAAATATTGGTGCACACTGCTTCTCTCCCTATCTCCCCCAGATGAAAACAGACATAGCTTAAGAGATATACTCAGAGTCACTGCTGAAAGAACAGATTGCATTCAGAATCCAGGGCCTGGGGAATGGCTTAGTGGGTAAAAGCTGTCGAGCCTGAGGACCTGAAGCCTGGGATCCCTAGGAACCAACATGGTAAAAAGAGAAAACCCAATTCCTGCAAGTTGCCCTCAGACCCTTCCTCAATAGATAACAATTACAACTTTTATGTCCAGTGTCTAAAGATAGGCCTTACAGCTTCAGAGCCTGTGCTCTAAATTCCTATGCTACTTTGCCACTAATAAACTAGAGTTCTCTAAAGTTCAAAAATGATGTCTGGCATATAGTAGGCAATCCAGTTTTTAATAATTATTTTAGTGGATACCATGGACTAGGTACTGAAGAAAATCTAAATACAATGAAAAGTAGTTCTTGTTTGCAGAAGCCACCTGTCTAGTTTGAATGACCAAAACATTTGTAATCAGAAAATTAACAAAGTAAAGAAGATTGGAATGTAACTCAGTTGCCCATACTTTGTAGATTTTATCAAGAGCACAGAGGTTGAAATGACTTAGAAATGTTAGACAGGTCAGTACCTGTGTCATTGAGCAGTGGCAACAGACTGTATTTGGTCGTATGTATCTGTAGTTGTAGAATATAACTGACTAGAAAGGAAGTAAAACGTGGAGATGACTTCTGAATAAAAAGATGGAAGAGGACAATTTTTTTGAAAATGACTAGAGTTGGTGATTTTAGTTGATAGATTGAAATGAAGCTATAAAGATAATTATAATCATTGTGAACCTTTGTGGTTGATATTTTCCAAGTTACCTCTCCTTCAGGTTCTGGTGTGGTATGATGGAGAGTAAGGTTAAAGCAGATGAAAGCAGGGTTACTTACTTGCCTCAGAGCTGTTGATCCAGTGTCTATTTAAGTTACAGTTTCACTAGATGTTAAGTTTCCTATTATTATAAGCAAAGATGTATGTATACCTACTTATAATGTGGTAAATATTTTACACAGCATTGCCAGAGATCAAAGCTATATTAACCAGGCAGTAGTGGTGTACCCCTTTAGTACCCGTGCCCCGGAGGCAGAGACAGGTGAATCTCTGAAGTTGAAGGCCAGCCTGGCCTAACAGAGTGAGTTCCAGGGCAGCCAGGGCTACACAGAGAAACCCTGTCTCAAAAAACCACCACCATCACCAAAACCACCACCACCAACGCTATACTAAATATAGCTCACATAAAAAGTATTGGTTACTTAGCTATACTTCCAGCTAAGTAGGAATTAAACTTAAAATGTAGGTATTATTTTCTTTTATCATAATACTTAGGAAGTCAAAAGGTCTTCTTAAAATTTTTTTCATCTTAGTATCCAGGCAAACAAATTGTACATTACAAAAATAGTTTTTACATTATTTAGTAGTAAGTAGGGCATATTTGTGCCAAGCTGTGCATGTGGATAGTCGGGGACGACTTTCAGGAACCATGTAGGTCTTGAGAACTTAAGTTGGCAGGCTTGTGCTTAGCCATCTCCTCGGCCCAATTGTATATTTTCGTAAAATTCTTTATAACAATGTGGAGGGGCTTATGAGACTGTATCAGGAAAAATCTGAAATAAAACCTGTAATCTAGTAGACTTTTTGGCTTATTCTTGGAGTTCATTTTTTTATAAGTTTTAATTTAACACTGAGAAATGGGGAAAATTTGGAAGATTTGTGGCATCATGCTTCAAGTGTTTATTCATGATAAATCATTAAAAATATTAAACATGTCACCATTCATCTTTATGTTCCATGCAGCTCAACCTGTGCTGATAACATCAAGAAGTATTTAGTACCTGGTAAAGTACATAGTGCTTCACGTGGAACTTGGCCTTGATTTCTGGCTTTGGTCATAATCAGCAGAGTTCTCTCTAGTAAGTCAGTTCTTTAACCCTCTCAGCTCAGTTTCTACATTTGTATAGCAGGGGTACAAGTCTTCAAATCGTTTTCATAGTCACCTGATTTGGTTCTCACAATGGTTCCTTTAGAAAAACTTGAGCATCCAAAAATTGTAAGTGGCTTGCTTAGTGTTATCTGTTTTTTTCTTAGAAAGCAGCCTTAAGATTTAAAGTTTCATTAGGGCATCTTCATGCTTAGTTTTGACTTGTTCCCCTCAGTGCTGCCTCCTACCCACCCACCCTTTTCCCCTGTTCCTTCCTTCTCACTAGATCCCTTCTGCCTTCCTGTTACTTGTTCCATTGCCCTATTTCCCTCCTCCCTGAGGACAACCACCTCCTCTCATGATCAACTTCTATTTCCATGGTCTACAATATATATATGTAAATGCATGCATACACAATATACATATGTAAATGCATATATACACAAAAACTCTTTCTACTTTCCTATTTCATGATTCATTGCTCTATTTCTCAACTCCTTAAAGATCACAACCTCTTCTCATGATCCCCTTCTAGTTCTGACCTATAAACACATGTAAATGTATGTGCACATACAATTTCTAAATCTAGATTCTGGATGTGAGAGAATGAGGTATTTGTCTTTCTGAATCTATCTTATTTGCATATCATAAGATTTTCAGTTGTATTGACTTACTGCAAATATCAGGATTTCATTTTTCTTTATGACTACATAGAATTCCATTGTGTATTTATACATCATCTGTTGATGGACATTGAAGTTGTTTTGTTTTATGGCTATAAACATGGATACACTAGCATTTCTGTGGTGTGTGGACTTAGAATTCTTGGAGTATATACCCAGGAGTACAATATTCAGTTTTTTTTTTTTTTTTTTGGAGAAGCATTTATATTGATTTTTCTAGTGGCTGAACAAATTAGCATTTCCACCACTAGGGAATAAGAGTTTCTCTTTTCCTACATTCTTCACAGCATTTGTTGTCATTTGTTTTGTTGATGACAACTATTCTGACTGGGAGATAGAATCTCAAGACAGTTTTAATTTGCATTGACCTGATGACTAAGAATGTTGAACACTTGTGCAAGTATTTATTGGCTGTATTTCTTTTGAGAACTGTTCAGTTCATTAGAACATTTTTTGATTGGAAGATTGAGGGATAGTTTTTTCAGTTCTTTATATATTCAAAAGGGGTATGTGTGTGTGTGTGTGCATGAGTGTGTACATTGTGGTCAAAAGAAGGTGTCAGATCTCTAGAGCTGGAGTCGTGGGTGGTCATGAATAGCCATGTGGTTGCCCTGTCCTCTACAAGAACAGCAAGTGCTCTTAACTGCTGAGCCATCTCTTCAGCTCACCTTCACATTCTCGTAGAATCTTGTAACTCATGTCTAAGGTAATAGCTTAATCTCAGCGAAGTGCTTGCTGAACAAGCATGAAAATGAAAATTTGAATCCTAGAGTGTATGTAAGAAATCTCAACAGGAAGTATGGTGGCAGGTACTTGTAATCCTGCTGGGGAGGACAGGTTGGTTCTTGGTGTTTACTGTCCAGTCAACCTATAACCTATTTGGTGAACTCCCATTCAGGGAAGGACCTGTCTCCAAGAGCAAAGCGGACGGTGCTTGAGGAATCATCTCCACCTCTTAAGAGGATAGTTTTGATTCTTTTATATTTAGTAAGACATGATAAATGGCTTAAAAAGTGATATAGTTAACAGGAGATTCCGTTGGCTGCTGAGAAGAAATTTTTTTTCCTGCTAGATACAGTAGCTTGGAAATATTTGTTGAATCTATTTCTCTGGTGTAGGTTAAGTCTGAAGTTTTTTTGTTGATTTGTTTGGATGACCTATCTCATGAGAATGGGAAATTGAACCATTAATTTTAAGTCTTTTTGTGTATATTCTTTTCTTTTTCCTTAAAAAAAAGATTTATTTATTATTATATGTAAGTACACTGTAGCTGTCTTCAGACACACCAGAAGAGGGCATTGGATCTCGTTACGGATGGTTGTGAGCTACTATATGGTTGCTGGGATTTGAACTCGAGACCTCTGGAAGGGCAATCAGTGCTTTTAACCACTGAGCCTTCTCTCAAGCCCTTGTGCATATTCTTGTACGTACACTTGTGTATGGAGGCCATGTATCCATATTGAGTGGCTCCTGTTACTTGTCACTTAAGTTGTTTTTGGGACAGTCTCATGCATCTCAAATTGGCTTTAAACTTACCATTGTAGCTGAAGGTGGTGACCTTGAACTTCTCTTGCTGAATCTATCACCCAAGCACTAGGATTATAGGCATGCATAGTTATACCCAGTGTATGTGTGCTGGGGATCAAACACTAGGATTCAGGCATGTTAGTAAGCAGTCTACCAACTGAGTCACATTTTCCAAGCCCTTTCTTTGGTTACCTTTAAGTCTTTGCTGCTTAAACCCATGAATATTTTCTCTGTAGGAAAATAACTATAAGTAACACAGTTTAGCATCTATGAGGTCATTTGGTTGTCCTTAATCTTTAAAACTGTAAATGTATCTTTGTGTCATGAGTACTTGAAATACATGATTAACTAGATGTTTCTTTTACAAGTAAATAATCTGTCTTTATAAATGAACCTTATAAATTTATTGTACCTTTTTTTTAGCAGAGAGTTTTATACTTTTGTTTTATTCTTGATAATGATTTGCCTTCAATTTTGTCTTGTGTTATAGAACCTTTGACATGGAGACGTCCAGCTCTAGGTCTGTGCAGGTGGATGAATGGCAGAAGAATTACTGTGTGGTTACATCCAGCATATGTACACCAAAGCAGAAGGCCGATGCATACCGTGCACTACTACATCGAATTCAGTATGCATATGCCAACTCCGAGATCTCTCAGGTCTTTGCTACCAACCTGTTCAAAAGGTATACAGAAAAGTACTCTGCAATTATTGATTCTGACAATGTTGTAACTGGCTTGAATAACTATGCAGAGAGCATTTTTGCTTTGGCAGGATCTCAACAGGCTGACAGTGAAAAGTGGCAATCTGGATTGTCAAAAAATAATGTTTTCAGAATGAGTAGTGTACAGGAGATGATGCAAGCTGGCAAGAAATTTAAAGAATCTCTGTTGAAACCTGCTGATGCATCAGTAGTCATGTGTAAAGAGCCCACCAACTTTGAGGTTCCTCAACTTAGTGTTTGTGGAGGTTCTGAAGAGGCTGACCTATTATCCAGTTCAGTTCATGACACAGATAAGACCCAACCCATTCCAGGGAGCAGTCTGAGATGTTCCCCTTTCCAGAGTGCTCTGCTGCCTACGGCAACTAATACCACAAAGACATGTCTCACCTCCTCAACATCTTTAGGCGAGTCAACCACTGCAACATTTCATATGACACCATTATTTGGAAACACTGAAAAGGAAACTCAAAGCTTTCCTAAAACCAGCACAGGACTAAATATGTTCTTATCTAATCTGTCTCGTATTCCTTCTGGCTGTGAAAATCCTCGAGAAAGGAAGGCTTTTAATGACTCGAACACCATTGACATGCTTTCCAATCCAACACTGAATAAGGCTTTTAGTAAAACAGAAGACAGTGGCCAAAGGGAAGATAATAGCCTGCCTACCTTTAAAACTGCAAAAGAACAATTATGGGCAGATCAAAAAAAAAAAGGCCAGCAATCCCAGTATACATCTAAATCTTCTAATGGTGTTATGAAAAAGTCTCTGGGAGCTGGGAGATCGAGAGGGATATTTGGAAAGTTTGTTCCTCCTGTATCTAATAAGCAAGATGGAAGTGAGCAGGATGGAAAGGTGAGGCACAGGACTAGTAGGGCAGGGTCTACAGAACCAGCACACCTCACTGATGATCGTCTGAAGAACGTAGAACCACGCATGGTTGAACTTATTATGAATGAAATTATGGATCATGGGCCTCCAGTACATTGGGACGATATTGCTGGAGTAGAATTTGCCAAAGCCACAATAAAGGAAATTGTTGTATGGCCCATGATGAGGCCAGATATCTTTACTGGATTGCGAGGCCCCCCTAAAGGTATTCTGCTCTTTGGCCCTCCAGGAACTGGTAAAACTCTGATTGGCAAGTGCATTGCTAGTCAGTCTGGAGCAACATTCTTCAGTATCTCTGCTTCATCCTTGACTTCTAAGTGGGTAGGTGAGGGAGAAAAAATGGTCCGTGCATTGTTTGCTGTTGCAAGGTGTCAGCAGCCAGCTGTCATATTTATTGATGAAATTGATTCTTTATTGTCTCAACGAGGAGATGGTGAACATGAATCTTCAAGAAGGATAAAAACGGAATTTTTAGTTCAGTTAGATGGAGCAACCACATCTTCCGAAGACCGGATTCTTGTGGTGGGAGCTACAAATCGGCCCCAAGAGATTGATGAAGCTGCCCGGAGAAGATTAGTGAAAAGGCTTTATATTCCCCTCCCAGAAGCTTCAGCCAGGAAACAGATAGTAGTTAATCTCATGTCTAGGGAGCAATGTTGCCTCAGTGATGAAGAAACTGAACTGGTAGTGCAGCAGTCTGATGGGTTTTCTGGAGCAGATATGACACAGCTTTGCAGAGAGGCTTCTCTTGGTCCTATTCGCAGTTTGCACACTGCTGACATTGCTACCATAAGTCCAGATCAAGTTCGACCAATAGCTTATATTGATTTTGAAAATGCTTTTAAAACTGTACGACCTACTGTGTCTCCAAAAGACTTGGAGCTTTATGAAAACTGGAATGAAACATTTGGTTGTGGAAAGTGAATACAGTGATTGACGGGAGAAGCTGCCGTCTAATAGTACCTTTAGCATAGGAAGCTTGGTGTGCTACTTGTATTGCTTTGGAGTATATCTTGAATTCTGTGCCTCAGATTAAAATGGTAACAGCTTGACTAACTGATGTACTAGGATGGTGTATTTGCCTTCCAGTTATTATATGGTATATAAGCTCATTTAAATAGAATGACCTTTTGTTTCTAAGTGAACTCAAATTAGAACTTTAGTCTGGTAATAATAAACTTTGTTAGTGTAGTAGTATTATGGCTTACATTTGAAGCAGCATTGTATTCTTGGCTTAGAGTTAAGATCTTACTAAAGACTGGAATGAAAGCAACAGAAAGTAAACTATATTAACCCATGCTGGTTTGTAACTTGTTTAGTGGGCTTTTTTTTCCGTATCAAAATTAATAAAAACATGTTAGGAATAGCAAGAGATATTCTTGTATCAGGGATGTAGCCTGCCTCAAAAGATGATAAGTGTGGTTTTTTTCAAGGGATCTGGAAAGTTTTCTATTACTATTTTATCTGATAATACTTAAAAGCCTATTTCAAACTAAATGTTAAATTAAAGAGAATAAAAATTGTTAGTTTATTACTATTTTGATGGAGTTGCTTAATTTTGCTATAATTTCTTTCAAATTATTTGTTTTAAACAGTCCTGTATACAACATATATGCATACGATTTTACTATGCTTTTGTTGTCTGCTTGTTTTTCCCCTCCAACTGGTATGCAGCTATGTTGGCTTGAACCATTCTCCCTGTATCAGTTTCCCCACAGCAGTGTTATTTCAGACCTATGCCGCCATGCAGTTAGCCAGTCCCTTTTCTTTAAAGTTTATCATCATTTTGAGTACTATTATAAATGTCTACAGAATTCTTGTCTTACACACTGTTTTGTTTGGTTCTAGATTGGCTATAATTATTTAACACAGTTGATATTTTTCTTTTGTGAATATGACAACTTGAAATGAAATTTGAAATATTTTTTGTAACTTTTTTTTCTTTTTTGGTTTTTCGAAACAGGGTTTCTCTGTGTAGCCCTGGCTGTCCTGGAACTCGCTCTGTAGAACAGGCTGGCCTTGAACTGAGAAATCTGCCTGCCTCTGCCTCCCAAGTGTTGGGATTAAAGGTGTGCGCCACCACTGCCCAGCTGTAACTTTTTAAAAAATATTTATTTATTTGGGAGCTGGAGAGATAGCAGTTAAGAGCACTGACTACTCTTCCAGAGGTCCTGAGTTTAATTCCCAGCAACTACATGGTAGTTCACACCATCTCTAATGGGAACTGGTGCCCTCTTCTGGTGTGTCTGAAGACAGCTACAGTGTACTCATATTAAATAAATAAATAAAATTATTTTATTATATGAGTGTTCAACCTACATGTACACCTGCATGTCATAAGAGGGCATTAGATCATATTATAGATGGTTATGAGCCATAATGTGGTTGCTGGGAATTGAAGTCAGGACCTCTGGAAGAGCACATAGTGCTCTCAACTGCTGAGCTAGAGGCCATTCCCCTCTGGGGAGCTTAGATAAGTTTGTGTCAGGGAGAAATATTGTTCAAATATGTCAAAAATTTATACTGGAGAACAAAACAGCATCTTCAACAAGTGGTGTGAGGAAAACTGATATATCCATATACAGAGGATGCTTTTCTCATTCTGCACAAAACTCTAAATGGATCAAGGACAACGTAAGACCTGAGACCCCAAAACTGTTTTTTTTTTTTTTTGTTTGTTTGTTTTTAAAGGCATATGCTTCAATTTATAAGCATAAGTAAAGAGGATTGTGGATCAGCAGTCCACAGGATGGAAAGATGAGAGTAAGTGTGTTGCAATACTAGAAAAGGAAAGAAAGATTAGTCTTTCCAAAATAGTTGTGTCTTAGGTGTTTCTGTATTGGATTGTTGGAGTTCCCAGACTATACTTTTAGTCTGCCTGTGGAAAGGCCAGCTGAGATAGGTCTTATAGGGCTTAGTGTTTAACTGTTGCTCAAGCAGCAGAGCAGGCTATGGCTGTCTTCATGAAGAAATTGCAGAGACTGGTCCTGCAGAGTTCATAGTCCACTAAGGTCTACTAGGAAGTGGAGCTCCCCACATGAGAGTGATTTATAGTAGTCTGGTTTTTGTGAGCCTGTGACCTAAACAATGAGTTCGTGCTGCCACCTTATGCCTTATTTGGCAAAGCAGTGAATTTCAAGATACTTAAGAGTTTAGTTCTGTTTTTACTTTGAAGCTTGTTTACTAATTCATTTTTCAAGACCAAAACTCCCTACAGTCTATGAAGAGAAGTCTTTTTTCCACATCCCTCTCACTAGAACATAGGGGCAATCCCTTGGGCCCACAGAGATCATATTCATCTCACAATTAACATGCGTTCACACTTCAGACACTGTAAGCAGTGTTAACCCACCCCATTTTAAAGTATACATTGATTTGTGTCCCCTATAAGAAAACCCTTCAATGGTTTTTTTGTGAAATGAAAATAAAGTTCTAATTGTCTCTAGCCTCGAATATTTTATTCTTTCCCACTTTGCTGCATCCCTTTGGCCAGATGTGTTGTTACATGCCTTTAATCCTAGCATTACCCTGGAGGCAAAGGTAAGCAGATTGCCTTAGATGCTACCATGATCCACATAGTAAGTTCCAGGCTGGCCAGACCTAAATAGAGCGTCTCAAAAAAAAAGATGTTTCCAGTGTAGGAAGAACAGTAGACAGAAATCTGAAAGTGTCCCAAAATCCTGACCCTAATTCCATCACTGATCTAGGTACTGCTGGAAAGGGCTTTGCATATACAGTTTAGTGGACCTAAAGATAGAAAAATTATTCTGAATTATTTATATAAACCCAATCTAGCTGCATGAATCCTTAAAGCAGATGTTTCCTGGTTGGTGGGAAAAGAAGTAGTCAGATTCTAAGCTCACTCCACAGTGTAAAGCCAGGGTTTGAGGGAGGCCTCAGAGCTGACCATAGGTCCCACACTCAAAACAACACCTCAGGCCTAGAATGTGATATAAGGCAATACTTGCAGCTACCACCAGTGACTGTAAACTGGTTTACAGCAGAGAAAGCAACAGAGCTACCAGTATCGTGCTTTACAGAACTGAGATAGCACAAAGTTCTGTTGTGTAGTATGCCAGACTTGTAGTTTCTTAGAGCAGTATAGTGTGAATGAAAATGTCCTCCATAAGGGTAAGATGTTTGAACTCTTGGTCTCTGGTTGGTGCTGTTTGGGGAGGCTTAGGTACTGCCCTGTTGAAGGAATTAAGTCACTGAAGGTGAGCTTTGAGAGTTTAAAAATTCTTTATTGTATCCGTTTCTCTTTGGCTTGCAATTTACAGACATGAGCTCTCAGCTTACTGCTCTAATCTTTCTTGCTTCCACTCTGCCACCATGAATTCTTATCCCTTTGGAACCATAAGCCAGAATAAACTCTTTTTTTTTTTTTTTTTTCTCGAGACGGTTTCTCTGTGTAGTCCTGGCTGTTCTGGACTCACTCTGTAGACCAGGCTGGCCTCGAACTCAGAAATCCGCCTGCCTCTGCCTCTAAGTGCTGGGATTAACAAAATAAACTCTTTAGTTGCCTCGGTCATTTTATTTTATCACAGCAACAAAAATGTAATACTTGTAAGAATGACAACTTAACAGGCACCAACTCTGAGCACAGTATCAAGGGAAGGTCAGAAGTGTGTATAATGTGTGTGTGAGTATGTGAGTGTGTGTGAGTGTGTGTGAGAGTGTGTGTGTGTTGTGATTGCTGCAAGTCCTACCAAAAATGATCATCCTTCCCTCGAACTGTTAGCAGATCTTAGAAACTGCGGCCAGGGCCATTGAGGAGATAATCTACACAATGAGAATACATATGTAATTTAAAAATTTTCTAGGAGCCACATGAACAAGTAAAAAGAAAGGTAAAGTTAACATGCCAATGATTTTAGCAGATAGTGAATATAAAAACAACTTCCCCAATACTGGATCTTTTTCTATTACTGGGTTTTAGGAGCACGATGTATGCTTATATTTCTAGAGCATCCTCATCAGAGTCACTGTTTCAGGCATTCCTTCATCTACATATTGGTCAGGGTGGCTAAAACCTCACAGCAGGAGCTGGAGAGGTGACTCGCTCGGTACTCTTACTTGCTGAGCCATCTCACCAGCCCTGACTTTTTTTTTTAAAGATTTATTTCATGTATATGAGTACACACTATAGCTGTACAGATAGTTGTGAGCCTTCATCTGGTTGTTGGGAATTGACTTTTAGGATCTCTGCTCACTCCAGTCAACCTTGGTCGCTCTGGCAGACCCCACTCTCTCAGTCCCTGCTCACTCCAGCCCAAAGATTGAGTATTATAATAAGTACACTGTAGCTATCTTCAGACACACCAGAAGAGGGCGTCAGCCACCATGTAGTTTCTGGGATTTGAACTCAGGACCAAGCAGTGGGTGCTCTTACCCACTGAGCCATCTCACCAGCCAGAGGCAGACTTTTTGAGGAAGAGTTAGAGGGACATAGTCGACAAAGTGAGATGGTAACTGCTTATTCCCAGAGGGCACTGCAAAGAAAAATGGTGAGTAGACACCGGCTGGTAGTGGGGATCCAAACAGGACTTGTAGAGGAGAGGGGAGAATCCAAGGGTTCTATCAAACTTCCAACCCAGCTGGGTGTGGTGGTGCACTGCACACCTTTAATCTCAGAGGCTGCAGGCAGGTGGATCTCTTAAATTTGAGGCCAGGGCAGTTAACAGAAAAACCCTGTCTCAAAAACAAAAACCAACCAAACCCCAAACCAAATTAACTCACTTGAATCCACAACTAAAGTCAGCAGCTGTAACAAGAAGAAAGGCTTCAGTTTAGAACTGAAACATCTGTGTGTGCTGATCAGCCATCAAGGCCATTTCATACTCTGCTTTTGGGACCAACTAACCAGGAAGAGGAGGAAGCCGGCTCCAGGCCTAACCTCCTGTCACATGGGAACAGGCTGGCTTCTTCAGAGCTGCCTCGTGTAAGAAAGCTCCCCATCTTGGTATTTCTACAGAGTTGGGCACTGACATTTAAAACTCAGCCACCATCACTTATTTATTTTTATTTATATGCACTGAGCTGCAGCCTGGGTGTATTTTATCCTAGACTAAGATTATGATGCAACAGGAGTGGTGAAGGCCTTGAATCCAAGCACTAGGGAGTCAGTATTTGGGTTTACATACACAGTGTAGTTATTGTTCACAATAGAAATGCACTCCATTTAATTTAAAAAAAAAAAAAACAACACAAGGTTATTTTTAAGACATTGGACATGAATAATTAATTTTTAAAATTAAAGGCATTGGATGTTGATACCTAAGAAAAAAGTGAGGGTCCCTTTCAGAAATTCCTCTTAGAAAACATTTCACATTACCTATAGAAAACAGGGCTGAAAAAATGATGACCAAACTCAAGATGAATCTTTTTAAAAAACAGGTTAAAAGTCTCCATGTTTTGCACATATTTCAAAGTAAACCTCAGGATCAGAATCCATAGCAAAAAGTCATTCATCCAATTCCAAATTGAGCAAAGCAATCAAACCTGCTTTAAAAAGTAGCTGTGAGGCAAATATGGATTTCATCTGCATTTTAAGAAATTGAATGTTCAGAAACCCATTTTACAAAGGAATCTTTGAGCAAGCAACATATGTGCATAACATTACATCTGTGGCTACAGAAGTGGATAAATTCTATTTCATCCAAGTTTGGGTACAGATTTCTGTGAGCTCTCATGCCTCTAAGAAATGTATTGGCTGTATGCATGCTTCTGACCCAGAGCAACAACACAACCCCCAATGCATGATAAGTATCTGTGTACATAACTTCACAGAATATCAAAAATTGCTGTAAAACGAGGGCATTATTACAATTTAAAGGAAATGATGCAGATAAATCTATTTTAATGGATAAGCTTAGTAGATGCAAAATAAGTATGCCAGTGCTTCATTATTTATTCCTCTCAACTTGCTAAAATTAGAGTGGGAAAATGCACACTATCTACCCTAACACTGTATACAAAGAAGTGAAAAATTGTTTTCCTAGCCATGCTTGTACCTTGGAAAGACTTAGTCCTATGTGTAGCAGATTTCAAAGGCTCTGTTGTATTCCTTCAGTTGCACCACATAATCTCATCTATTGTTAGGCATTGCCTAGGCAATTCAGTGCTCACCGCGGGACACAGTTCATAATTCCCTTTTGAATGAATCATCTCCTTTCATAGTATACTCGGTAATTTCATTTAAAAACCGTTAGACTAAACAGATACATCTGATATTGCTGCCAGTCAGAGGAGCACTCTATAGCATGTATATGATGATGTGAGGACTACTTGTAGGAGTCAGTTTTATTTTTTGACCACGTGGGCCCTAGGGGCGGATCAAACTTAGTGGCAAATGCCTTTACCTACTGAGCCATTTTTCTGTCCCAATATGAAAATATATATGGAAGGATGAGATGTTTATTCCCTCACCCAATTTTCTAGTTTCTTCCCTGGGATTGTATTCAAGACAAGTTCCCTATGCTGATTAAGAGAGTAACATATTAAGGACTGGGGAGGGGGTTATGCTAGAGGGGAATATAGAAGGGAGTAGGGAATAGTCAACTCTTCCTAGACTGGAGGGAGGAGAAAGAGTAAGGTGTAAGGGAAGGAGTATGGAAGGGCTTCATGGTCGTGTGCTGTTAACCTCTGAATAGTCTCCCAGGACTTGGTGGTCCCTTAGTTTTCTTGTGCAGTAACAGAATACATATACAATAATCCACAGGGAAACTAAATTTCTCACATGTCTGAAGGCGAAGTTTAAGACTAAAGTTAGTTATACCTGGTGAAAGCTTCAGGACAGGGCTAGGCAGCACCTGGAGAGTAGATGACAGCATGAGAATCTCAGGAAAACTGACAAGGTGTCCTGCTCCTGGGACAACGGCATTGTGAGCATGGAACACATATGACCCAGTCACCTAAAGGGTCTACCTCCTAATACCACCACCAAGACAATTAAAGCCCATTCTGAGTTCTTCAAACCATAGCACCAAGGTATCATGTGACCCTTCTCCAGCTAAGAGCTGGTTCCTTTAGACCTTGCCTTGCCACAAATAGCCACGCCTCTCTCCAACCTCCTACAAATAGCCACACCTCTCTCCAACATCCTGCTCATAGCCACGCCTCTCTCCAAGTTCCTGTTCCGCCTCCAGAGACTGAAGATGAAGATGCTGATTGGTCCATGAATTGCTGACGGACTTGGGAGAGGGGTTTTACTCTACCCACCTGCTTGTAACAAGGAGAGTTGAATAATGACAGAGGACTGAAAGCACACCATGCCTTGGTCTCATTTTTTAAACCCCTTCCCACATTCCGGTTCCTTAATTTTTCAGGCTCTGATTCCTATTCCAGAAGACCCGTTCGTGTGTGGCTGCAGGCAGCTGCAGTATCGTATGAGTCATCCACGGTGACTACCAAGGAATCCTGCAGCACTCTTAGTAAAACCCCCCAAATGGAAATTTCAAAACAGTTTAATCCCAGATATCTTAAAGTTTAAAATAGCTTTATCAAGATAAAATGGAAGCACAATAATCGCACATATTTAGAGTGTACAATTTAATTACTTTTAAAAAAGATTTGTTTATTTTTTTTATTTATATGAGTACAATGCAGCTGTCTTCAAACACACACCAGAAGAGGGCATCAGATCCCATTACAGATGGTTGTGAGCCACAATGTGGTTGCTGGGAGTTGAACTCTGGAAGAGCAGTTAGTGCTCTTAACCGCTGAGCCATCTTTCCAGCCCAATTTAATTACTTTTAATAGATGTATATGTAGTCAATGAAAGAAATAGTCTCACTTCCAATGAATAAAAGATACTATTTACTCTAGAGACAAATATTAATGAATGACTCGGAACATAAATTTGATCCCTCCAAATACCATGAACTTTATACAATAATTGAACAAAGAAAGCCATAAATGAAGGCACCTTTCAATACATTAATAGGTACATGAGGTAGGGGTCTTATAGCAAGGTGGGGGGAATGCTTCTATAGGTTATGAAGTCGATGCTGACTGACAATACTCTTTTTTTTTTTTTGACAATATTCTTAACTCTTTGAGTGCTGGAGTGTTAATACATTCCTAAACTTTTTTTTTTTCTTTTTAGCTTGTCAGGATGTTAGCTCCTACACAGAGTGGGACAGGGAATGTCTATTCAGCAGGCTAAAGATCACCCAGGAAAAATTGTCATCAGCATTTACAAATAGCAACAGTCCAACTTCTTCACACCATTTACGTTTTTATCCAGCTTTTGCAGACTTTTTCCCCCCTAGGATTTCCTTTGTAGGCGTTCTCATTCTCACACACACACACACACACACACACACACACACACACGCACGCACGCACACACGCATCAGACTTCCTATCACTGTGACCAGATACTTGAGCAGCAAAGATTTATTTTAAAAATACTTTCAGAGATCTCAGTCCATCGTGACAGTGAGGACGCGGTGAAGGGCAGGTCATCTCGTGGTGCCAGGAAGCAGAGAGAAGGAACACCTGCAAAGCAGTGGGCTTTCTCCTTGCCCCCTTTATTCCATCCTGACCCCCAGCCTAGCCATCCACCGTTCAGGGTAGCTTTGTTTATACCTCGGGCATGCCTTCACAGATGCACCAAGAAGTGTTCATCATTAATCTCCTAAATGATTCTAAATCCAGTCAAGCTAACAATTACATCACCACAGTATGTGTCTTAACTCTGAAAACACCTCTGTCTTCTTTTGAAATTCCTTCTACCCACTGCACCTGACCCTCAAGGTAAACTACTGAATTGCTTTTTAACATAAATATTAGTCTGCACTTGCCGGAGTTTTCATAAGCTACACATTGTAATCTTTTAGTTGATTTCATCAAGGGAATGTAATTACTTACTATGTTGGTGCAAATATAGTAGGGTTTTTTTTTCTTTTTCAGTATCCATGATAGGGATATAACACTGTGGGTTTTTTGCTGGTGGTATTTTTAATCCATCCACATTTGAAAGATATTTGGGGTTTTCTAGCTTACAAGCATAACTGGTAAATACAGAGTTGAACGGTAAGTGTTAATTTAGGTGCCTATTCAAAAACTGCACAAACCCAACCATGGGTTAAGCTTTGTTTCACAGAGACATGACATGAAAATGCTTATAGCACGTGCGTGGGTCGGTATCATATACTCCGAGTGGATGTTCATCTTCCTCATAACTCTCTGGGTCTGTCTCACGGTGAAGTTAATCTTGATAACTAGATGGCAGGCTCTAAACAGTGCTGAGGGTGTGGTGTGTGTGTGTGTGTGTGGGGGGGGTTGCGGGGGAGATGGGACCTCAGGAACTTCTGGGTGGTCGCTACCTCGTCGGAGTCCTGTGCACCGGAGTCCTGTGCACCGCACTGTGAATTGATACACCATTGCAGTTAACCACCCCGGAGACAGGAGATGCTCTTCTACTACAGCCACAGAGGAGCTCTGTGACAGCTCACCTAAACTAAGATTTGCTCGCTTGGAATTTGAGCCCGGATCTGTTAACATCATTTTCTGTCATTCTCACTCAGGAGTTGGTCATTGGCCAGTGGTGAGCAGCCAGCTCTTGGTTTTTTGAGGTAGGCAGGCTCCACCTCCTCTGACCAGCAGAGGTCAGGAGTGTCCATAAGCTAGAGGGTTCTGGGCTTCAGAGTGAGGGTGACTCCATAGTCCTCGTGGGCCTAGCATTAACAGTGTTTATACAAGAATTGGTTTCAGTTGGCACAGTTGTTGAGTTCTTTAGGTCAATTTCAAAAGCAAGGTTTTAATTTCAAAACTAACCCACAAGTAAAGGACACTGACAAAGCATATTCAACTAAGTGGTAAGCCTGTGCCAGGCCTTAACCGGCTGCGCTGCTTTCCCAGCCTCTTCGAGACCAGTGAAATCGGCTTCCCTGTTGCCACTAGGGGGCGAGCGCCTCTCAGATTTTCCCCGGGGCTTGGCCAACGACTTGTAGTGACTCTATCTATCCAGTGGAAAGAAGTTTGAGTTTTGGTACCCTTGCAAGGAATTCCAACCTAGAAATTTTCTGTCTATTGATTTGCTAAAAAAGCTCAGGTTTGAGGGTTTTTCCCCCTGTTTTAACAGTGATTTTAGGTGCTTTAAAATTATCATAACAACTTTTTAAAAATGATAATTTTATCCTTTCAAAATTTTATACATTTAAATAATGCATTTTAATCATATCTACCTACCGTTACTTTCCTTCACTATCCTATCATCGAACTCCTCTTTTTTTTTTGATTGACAGCCCCCCCCCCCGAGTTCACTTAATGCTGTCCAAATGCAATGGGTGTGGGTCTGTAGAGGGTTCCTACCTCAGTAGCCATCAACTGGTAATAGCTCCTCTGCTAAGGGGACCTTGGGGGGTGTCTTCCTCATTTATGCTGGAATTTTTACTGGGTTAATCTTGTGCAGGTCTGGCACAGGTGTCCACAGCTGCTGTGAGCCGATGTGTTTGGCAGCCGTGCATGGTGTGTCCAGAAGCCATGCCACGCTGCTTCTCCCAGCTCTCGCGTCAACCCTTACATTTTCTCTTTTCACTCTTCTGTACTGGTCCCTGAGCCTTGGATGAAGGAGGCTAAGACAGATGATTCATCCACAGCTGAGCCTAACAGTTCATCATCCTTGGCACTTGGTTGAGAGCCTTCATTCACTACATAAACAAAACAAAGTTGAGAGCACTGGAGATCTATGGGTTTGGAATTGTATCCTCTTGGTTGATTTTTTTTTTCTTTAATGAGTGTGGAGTGGCTCTCCTTATCTCATCTGACTAGATTTGGTTTGATGTCATTTTGTCAAATATTAGAATAGCTGTGCCTGTATGTTTCTTAGTTCCATCTCTTTGGAATTCCCTTTTCCACAAAGAAATTGCTTTATCCTATGGTACTGTTGTCCCCCCTACCTGCCTGAGACAGGGTTTCTCTGTGTAGCTCTGCCTGTCCTGATACTCTCTTTGTAGACCAGAATGGCCTCTAACTGGGATATTCTCCACTTTTTGCCTCCTGAGTGTTGCAATTAAAGGCGTGTGCCCCCACACCCAGCTTGATACTGTTTTTACTTGATGGTAAGGAGTGTTTATTGGACTACAGGATTCCTTCCAGTATCCTCTACAGAGCTGGCTTTGTGGTCCTTTAATATGTTTTTATCATAGGAAGCTTTAAAAAGTATTTTATATTCTTTAATTAGCTTATAAACTAGTGGACTCCACAAGGCTTCTTCATGCATCCCTCTCTCCTCTCCCTGTTCTCCGCATCCCCACTTAAAACGTTAACCTGGACTATCCCCCTGTTCTCTTATGTTACCCTATTATCTCTCTGATTATATTATATTTTATTTTTCTTTTGGAAACAGGATCTCACTATGGAGACCTAGCTGGCCTGGAATTTGTTATATAGGCCAGGCTGGCCAAAAACTCACACAGGTCCTCCTATTCCTGCCTCCCAAGCACATCATCACACTGGGCTTAATGGCAATTTTTTCCTTAAGTCACAGACTTCCATATGGCTTTCACATTCGCCCTTCATTTTGGTGAACGTTTAAGTGTCTGGTGGCATAGGTCTGTAGTTACAGTTGTTTGTTAGGCTGAGGCAGGGTGACTGCTTCACTCATGACAGTGCAGCTCAGGTAATAAGATGCTTAAAGCCCAGGTGCCATGTCTAACACCACACTCCTTGTATTTGCTGGGTGCGAGATTTCCAGCAGATGGGCTTCTCCTGCAGGTTGTCTCTATAGCTGTGACATGTGCTTTGAATCCTGTCTGAGTGAAGTGCTCTCTTCCAGGTCAAGGGAGTATAGTGGGATTGTGGAAATATGGGAGGGAGGGAGGGGTCAGCTCATTCCGCAAACACAAGGGCTCTGTGCAGGGACAGTGAGGACTGCACAGAGACACTTCGCTGCATTACTCTTGCTGGGTATTTCACCAGCACTACCTTCATATCCCAAGAGCTGGAAGGGTCCTAGTCTCCATAGCCTGAATGCATTCTGTGTGTTTTGGTCCATGAAAGAGGTGAGGGTCTCATTAGCTCCACAGGTACTCCCTGCAAACCGCAGGCTGTCCGGGCACAGGCTTGAGGTGAGGGAACAGCCTTTATCGAGGAGTTCTGAGTGTGAGAACGGCTTTGACTTTCTCAAATCTCTTTGCTGCAGGGACCCTGAGAAACCGGTGGCATTCAGGGGACTGTGCAGGATGGCCATACTAGGAGGGCTTGAGCCTTAGGATGGAAGCTTCCAGAGCTGCTTCCTGTCCACCTCTGCAGTCCAGTGGAGCCGGAATGCTCTGTGGAAGTGCCTGCTGTCTGCAGTCAGTGCGCGTTGCTTCTTGGTTTCTTGTCTTTAAGCAGAGCTGCCAGGACAGCTGAAGTTGCTGGGACAGAAGGAGAGTGGAAATGCAAATACCTCTGCGAGGCCCGTGGAGTCCATAGAATTTGAGTGTGTGGAAATAGTGGCTTTCACAAGGAACGTTTCTCTAGCTGCAGAGGAAATTAGGCAAGCAGTTTCTTTAGGAGAAGCAGAAGCAAGTGGAAAGTGATTTGCCTGCCTTTCCTCTTTCTCTCCTGGGAGGAGGATGATCCTGCAAGAACTGGCTAAGAGGGCGTTGCTCGTCCTTCCCTATTTCTAGAGATCCCACCCTCTGCCTGCTGTCCATTAGAGTTTCTGTTTTGCAGGTTGTTAGCTGGTAGGAGGGACTGGAGGTCACAGGAACCCACCAGGGCTCAGACTCACTGGGAGATGCAGCACACTGAGCTACCAGGATCGCCTCCACCATCAGCACTTCGAATGGGATCGGTGTGAACACTGCAGCAGAAGCAGAGGACCTTAAGCAAATGCCATTTTCCTTCCAGGCAGAGTGAAAGGTCTATTCACAAACAGAAGTGAAAGTTGTTGCAATCTTTAAACAATGCACCATTAAGATACAGTAGTCCAGGATGGCTTTCTGGGAATCTTATTTCGAGGACATGGTTTACTTTGGGAGGAAATTCAGGCTTGACAGGTATCTACCTTCTGTACTATGTACTGCGTTAGACACTGGGGAATCCCACGGAGCAAGGCAAACAGCAACCTATCATAGCTCTACCTCACAGAACTTGCTACATGGATGGGAACACTCCTTGTTTGTGTGATCCAATGTGGATGTCAGCCAGAGCCAGAGCCAGAGCCAGAGCCAGAGCCAGAGCAGAGCCAAATCCAGCTTATTGAATATCCAGAATGTTTGCAACCAAGAAGTTGAATTTCCCATTCTAATTAATTTTAGTTAAGTTTAAATAGCTATACGTAGTTCATGCCTATGGCACAGCATTGCTATAACAAAATTTTCTATGTGGGGAATGAAATAATGTTCTTCCTTGTCCTTCTGACATCCCACATTACAATGATTAGATGCAAGAGCATCCCTGTCTCCCAGCACGTGAAGTCAAAAAGTAGGATTGCTGTTTGCTTCTGCCAGGTGTGACTTTCCAAGCTCTGTGTACTTTATTTTTCCATGGCCTCTGAATATCCCAAAGGGCATGTATGTATCTTGTATGTACTATTGTTATGGTGAGAATTTATCACCCCTCCCCTCTCTTAATGCTCAGTACAATCCTGCTGACGTTATCATGTGTCAGGCTGCCCACTGGGTCCTTGGGGTGGTCGAAGGTGTAGCTCCCACTGGATGGGCATTCTCAGGTGTGACCCTCTTTCCTCTAAGGAGCAAGGGTAATAACTCCTTTGTCACATATTATTGTCATTGCTGCCACAAAAATATGTTTTTCTCCATGCTTGTCCCATGTAAATGCTCCTTCCCTGACTGCATATCCGTGTCCAGGGGAAGCATTCTGATACCTGGGTGGGGCTTTGTAAGGAAGGCAGGGCAGTGGGAAAGGCTGAGTGATCACTTCTAGCAGAGGTCAGGCAGTTGACTTTTTCCCATCATGGATATTAGGGCAAAATCTGTGTGGTCCTCAGTATGACTTTGTTTGCAGCCACATTTTTTTATACACAATAGTGAGACTAACAGACAATCCAGTTCTAGGATAGGATTTAGGAAACACTGATAGCAGTTTTATTCTGGGTGGAGCTAAAGTCAGGTGTGATGGCTTACAGGACACAGGGCAGAATTCTGGAAGTCTTTGTGGTTCCGAGCAAGTTTGAAAGCTGAAGTACATTTTGACTTGTGATTGACACGTAGGTCTTGTACCTGTTGATTGGATGCAGTATGACCTTCTACTGCATGTATAACATGTATAAGGATCAAATTAGGCCTCAGACATTTGTCACATCTGTTTTGGGACCATTCAAACTGTTCTTTACTGGCTATTTTGAAATGGTCACATTTGAATGATTTTTTACAGTATGGATGTTGTCATGAGCCGGAAAGAACTAAATTTATCCTAAGGTTAGGTAAAAGGTTTTATTTAATCTAATGCAGGCCCTCTCAAAGAAATTTCTCCTTAAATTTCTGAACCTTACTTCAACTGGAAAGATGAATTCTTGACATCTTGCACTGTATTTCGTTTGTCACTTGGCTGAGACTTCAAAAATAGTCACTGTAGTCTAGCAAATACAGTAGTGCTAAAGCTTTTCTGTATTGCTTTTCCACCCAAAACATTGCTTCTACTCTATCTGGTGTTCCATCTGAATGATCAGTGTCAGTTTGCTTTCTGTTGTTATGACAAACATCAGGACAAAACTCTACTAGAGTAGGGAGAGGACTTCTCCGCCTTCCACATCCTTATCACAGGAAAGTCAGGGCAAGAACTCAAGACAGCCATCCGGAGGCAGGGACCAAAGTGGTGGCCATCAAGAGCACTGTCCTCCGACTGCCTCTCTGTGGCTTCCCCACTTAGCTTTTTTTTTAGATAACCTAGGTCCACTTGCCTGAGGTTTGCACCAACCACAGAGGACTGAACCCTCTCACAGTCAATCACTAATCAAGAAAATGCCCCACAGACTTGTTTGCCGTCCAATCTGACGGAGGCATTTTCTTATTGAGGTTCCCTCTTCCCGGTTTGTGTCAAGTTGGCTAAAAACTAGCCAGCACACCCATGCTTACCTCTCAGCTCATTCCCCCTTCATCTGGTAAAACTCAGACACAGTACATATGTTTTAAGCACATCGCCCAACCCAGTCACACGGCACAGGTACTCTGGGACACTTCTTCTCATGTAGAAACACACACAGTTCTTTACCCCGTTTCTGCTTCCCCAGACCAGTCTGTTCTCACCTGCTGCAACTCTCACATACAGTGCTGTAAGTAGGCTTGGCACCGCCCCAGTGAACGGTTTTGAGGATCACTCTTCATGATTTGAAACTATTCATCCTACATTAACTCCACTGCCACGGCTGAACCCAAACACTCACTAGAGGCATCAAGTTATAAGGAATATTATTTGTAAAACAGGAAGGTGATTGGCTCAGCTGATACTTTTTCTTCTCTAAATGTAACCATAGAGATCCTATTGATATCTTATACCATCTCAGTGCTAATATACTGGTTTTCGTTTGTTTGTTTGTTTTTGTTTTTGTTATTGTAAATGGTGTTACCTTGACTATCAAGGATGTCTCTTTTGGGGAATTAGCTTGTCCTGTCTGAGCCTTAGAAGTCCACACTTGTAAGTGGGTAAAATAAATCCTTATGCATAGGTTCCAGCCTGGTGCAGCTCTTCTTTTTTATTCTAATCTCTAAGCATGTCTAATGATATGTCTCACTAAATGTAGACTAGAAGATGTATGTAGAAATGGTATGTTGGTGCTTCTTGTGGCCAGCTCAGATACTTAAAATCTAGATCTGTTTTGAGCTAGTCAATCCC
This sequence comes from Montemys delectorum, assembly GCA_019843815.1. Taxonomy (NCBI): domain Eukaryota; kingdom Metazoa; phylum Chordata; class Mammalia; order Rodentia; family Muridae; genus Montemys; species Montemys delectorum. The sequence continues at coordinate 15,825 of JADRCD010157731.1, read as the reverse complement.
TAGGCCAGGTCTTCAGTTTCAATGCCAAGCCACACACATAGGCAGGCTCCATCTCTTATTTCCTGTCATATGGGAGACAAACTTAAGGAGCTTCCCCAGTGGATATAGTCTCAGCTTTGAACTATCCCAGCTTTCTCACTATGGGTTGACAAATGGGCTCTAGAAAGCAGGAGGCAGTTATGTCTTGAACCACTTGAGAACAGCAATGTCAAGTGGCCTACAGATAGAGTAGGTCAAGGGTAATTTGACCTTACTCCACCACTGGCCAAGCCATTCTTTGAACAGAGCCTATCTTCATTCATGATTTAGGACTTGGTGCTCTAGAAAGGGTGCAGCAGTGTGGGGTAGCGGATGGGGAGTGGGGGAAATCTATGTCCTATGGCAGTGGTGTAGGACTATGCCAGGCTTGGGAGAGATAGGGTCAGGCTGCTTTTAGTCTGTCATAGATCAGAGCTCTTCCTCTAGGGCCCCATTTACCTCGGTTGTTTCCTGCCTATGGTGACATGCATGTGGGAAGTAATTTAAAAATGGTTTTAGAGACTTTTCAGGTTAGAAGTGTTTGTGGAAGGCTGTATTAACTATGTCAGTCCATTCTCCTCAGGCTTTCTCAGAGACACGTGGAGCTCCATGAGGGACAAGAGTGTATGACTTTTCCTGAGACATTTCGCTTCATTCCTCTTTTTTTTGTATTGTGCATAATGAGCTTTAGGAAATGTGGCTTGAGGGTGACTCCCTATGACCTTGACCAAGGCTCTCTTCTTCCTTGGCCTTAGTTTCACTACCTGAAATCAGAGACCACACCCATTTCCACTCTTACTCCAGGGGCTGTGCCACCCAAGGCAGCACAGCAACTGCCAGGGGCCCATCTTTGGGATGCTAAGAGGCGCTACTGCAACTGAGTGGGGGCTACCTCTTCTGGTCTTTCTCCGTACCATTGAGCAAAGTCAGCAGACCTGGCAAGTGTATGTGCTCCAACCCTACTACCTGGTTTACTTCAGTGTAGTAGTCCAGGTCCAAGCTAAGAGGTCCAGGTTCTTACTGGCCCTTGTGCCTAAAATTTCCTCACCATCTTTCTTTGCCCAAGTTATTCTTATTTTTCAGGTTAACTACATCCTTAGTGACTTTCTGGCTTCTTAGCCTGTTACTTCTTTATAAGAAAGAGATTTGAGTTGGGTGGTGGCAGCACATACCTTTACTCCCAGCACCAGGGAGGTAGAGTCAGGCAGATCTCTGAGTTCAAGGCCAGCCTAGTCTGAGGAGCTAATGCCAGGACAGCCAGGGCTACACAAAGAAACTCTGTCTCAAAACAAAACAACCACCATCACCAAAACAACAACAAATCAAACAAGTCCATACAACACTCACTCCACAAAAGCATTCCCTTTCTTTTTGTTTCGTGTGTGTGTGTGTGTGTGTGTGTGTGTGTGTGTGTGTGTTCTCTTCTATTAAGTGGGTCGCTGGGATGAAATTCAGTTCCAGATAGATCTTCAGAATTGGCGGTGGGGAGCTGAGGCATCTTGCTGACCTGTACTCTTTATAGAAGGCATGAGAAATAGTTTGTTTTTATTTTCCATTATGTGTTCCGAGGCTCTGTTGATAGGCATGTACATGTTCAGGACTGTTATTTTTTCTAGGAGTGCTGACTACCTGTTCATTACATAATGCCCCTCCTAACTCTCAATAACTTGCCTTACTCTGAAGTCAGCTCTTTATGACATTAATATAATGACTCTTGATTTTCATTTATGTTTTCAAATTAACATCTTCATTCTCTCTTTTTTTTGAGAGCCCATGCTTTTTTTAACAAGTAGAAGGTACAGTGAAAATGAGCATGCTAACACGATTGAGCTGAATTAACTGTCCTCAAAGGTCTAATACATTTCTGTGATGTTCTGTAGCTTTTGATGTTCAAATGTATGGGCTTTGATTAGCTTACAGTCAATAATTTTCTTTTAAAATTTGAATATTTCCCTTTTTACTATTTATTCATTCACAACTCTATGTACTATGTTCATACTTGTACTTCATATTTCCCTTGTTATCGTCTTACTCACTCTCAGTCCCTCAACCCCTTTGTTCACAAGTCCTCCTATTTTCATGTCTTCTTTGTATATATGTGTGATTCCCTGCATTTCATTAGGGTTGCTCACACAGACAAAGGAAGGGATTGTTAACTTGAGCAAGGACAATTTAGTATGTACACCACTGAGAAACATGACTCCCCCCTCTCTTGGCAATCATTAATTGCCTATGGCACCTGAGGGAGAGAAGGGGCCTTATGAGCCCTCCTGACTCCATGTCAGGAGCAGCTCTTGTGCAGGTTAAGCACTGCTTCAATAGCCCTGTCACTCCAGAAGAGAGTTTCACAGCACTCCTCTCCGCTCCTGGCCTCTCTTTGTGCTTCCTCTTCTAGGGTGTTCCCTGAATATTGAAGGGGTGGTTTTGCTATTCCACTCAAGGCTCAACTTAACAGTCAATAGTTCCAAAAGGTTTGACCAGTCATGAATTTCTGCCTTTACTTCCACCCACTGCAAACTGAAGTCTCTGACTGAGACTGAAAGCAGTGTTGCTCTATAGCTATAAACCTAGTCTGTGGATATAAACACATCCTTAAGTGACACCTAAGTTCTTCACTTGCTCTTCACCAGGGCCTGTGAACGCCCTCACCATAGGCTTTTGGCCAAGGATGATTTCCCTCTGGTGGAGCAGGCCTCAAATCCAATCAGAAAGTGATTGGTTATTATCATAACAATTATGTCACTATTATACCAGCGGGCACATCTTACCTGGCAGGTTGGTACTGTAGTTAGTACACAGGGCCCACAGCTGGGTAAGATCATAAGTAACTTTTCTCACCTAGCAGCTTCCAACCTGTAGTCAAGTCTTAGCTGTGGTCCATTCTGCTAGTGTCTGTCTTTTAATTGGTGTGCTTTGCTCACTGGCACTTAACATGATTGTTGATATAGTTTGATTAGCACCTACTACATATATCACTGTTTTTGAATCAATTTATCGCCCCACTCTTTTTGTTTCTTTTTGTTTCCTCCTCTACTTGACACCTCTGGTTTTAATTATCTTCCATGTATCCATTATTCATTCTTTCTGCTGTCTGTTTTTCAAGAGTTGGTTGAGATGCCCTTGGCCTTTGGATCCTGACTGGTTGCTAGGTCCTCTCTGTTCCATGCTGGACTTGACTCTGAACACCTAACAACCTTGCAGTCATTGGCAAAACTTTGGTGTCCCCTTAACAGTGACCTGTTGTCCTCTCATATCTCAATTACTGGCCTTGGGACCTGACAGGTCAACTTCTGGCCTGATTAGAGTCAGTGGGATGGAACTTGACCAAGCTTATAGGAATGGCTTATACCAGTATATTCTGATAGGAATAACAATTGCTTAAATTAGAAAAGCAAAGTTCCCATCTGTGAATGACACCCTCTGCCCTATACTTGCTTCTGAAATGGCTAGTTTCTCTGTTTGTAAGGGGCTGCTCCCACCTTCTCTGCCTCATGGGCCTTCTCTCTGCTTTTCTCACACCAGGGCCACTGCCTGTTCCAGGATACCTTGTCCTGAATACCAGGACAAGGACTGGCCCCTCCTGGAGACTGCAAAGTGAGAGCTGCTGCATTCCCCTCTCCTAAGGGGAAAGCTGAAGCAAGTGCAAAGATGGGAAGGAGCTCCTGAAAGAAAAGACAAGGACAAGGACTAGGGTCCAGATCATCACCCTGAACAGGATCTATCTGGGAGCCAGGGAGCCAGGACACAGGGAGCACTGACCTCACAGGATACAATTATTATGGGTGGTCTGGGAAGTCTAGAACCAGCTCAGCTCCTCCGCCCCTCTAAACTTCTAGTCTGATGCAGACAGTCTACCACTTAATAGCCAGTACCAAGAATGATCAAATACAAAGTTACTCTAGGAACAGATCTGGTCTCGAAGAAGCACCAAATACTGAGTGCAGTGAATTCCGTTTTAGAAGCCACTGCAGTGTGGGAAGACTTTGAGGTCAAGCAGGGCTCTTGGGGTAGGATGGTGTGGAATTAGATATGGTTTGGAAGATGTCTGAACAGATGAGTTGGGAATAGGGCTGTCATGATGGAGAGAATGCTTTTTACCTGTAGATACCTACACTTTATGGTCCCTGAGGCCATGAGGTTGAACTCATAAGAAAGTCTGTCTTACTTTTGTATATCTGAGATATACTAAATTAAATTAAATGTTTAAAAAATGGAGTGAGCAGCGGCTAAGAACTCTGACTGCTCTTCCGAAGGTCCTGAGTTCAAATCCCAGCAACCACATGGTGGCTCACAACCATCCATAATGAGATCTGAGTCCCTCTTCTGGGGTGTCAGAAGACAGCTACAGTGTACATACATATAATAATAAATACATCATAGAGTGAGCAGAGGTTCTGAGTTCAATTCTCAGCAACCACAAGAAGGCTCACAACCATCTGTACAGTTACAGTGTACTCATATACATAAAATAAATAATCTTTAAAAAAAATGGAGTGAGGAAAGACAAGAAGCCCATTTTAACTCTCTTGAATCCACAACTAAAGTCACAACTAAAGAAGAAAGGCTTCAGTTTAGAACTGAAGTGTCTGTGTGTGCTGATCAGCCATCAAGGTCATTTCATACTCTGCTTTTGGGACCAACCAACCAGGAAGAGGAGGAAGCCCGCTCCAGGCCTAACCTCCTGTCACAGGCTATGCCCACCTCACACTGTCCTGTTTTATTATCTGTAGAGAGTGTAGGTTTAAAATTCTTTCCTCCCAAATTTTGATATAAAACACACTGGCTACTTAGGTGTGGGTATTTTAACAGCAATCTGGCCATCTTGCTGGTGGCTTAGGGAATTTTTCTCAGGCTAGTCTTTCCTTCGGCTAGCATCTGTACAGATCTATGAATGGTTTGTTTTAGAGTATTTGTCACCTCAAAATTTGGTAACAGTATCAGTGGATATAAATGCACAACAGCCTTCCTGTGAGGTGTTATAAAACTAGTGATAAAGATAGCTCCTGATGCTTGCAGAAGTGGGAACTTATGGGGGCAATAGGGAGTCTCTGGAAGGGTTAGAGAAGGGCTGCGCCTCTGTGGGTGGGAATCAGGGTGGTACCACGAAAGAAGGAGGCCTGAAAGGGGAATGAAACTGGGGAGCCCTGAAACCACACACCCTGTGTACTCTGGGACTGGTCCACCCTCTGCCCACAGAAAGCCACAGGGATAATGTCAATGAGGAAGCTCAGGCAGGCTCTAGGGAAGCAGCAGAGTGAAGCAGCATTGGTCAAGTACACCAGCAGAGAGGCAGATGACCACCAATGCTGTTTGTGACTCTGGAATACCATATGGTTTTATGCAGGGTAAGAGAATTTGGGTATCTGCACATGGCAGGTGCTTGAGAGAGGTCTCTCTCAGAGGGAGCTCAGAAACTCACTTTGGGCATAAGAGAGTAGTAGGTTGAAGAGAGAAAAGGCTTGGGACTGACTCATGAAGGGAGACAATAATAAAAATCAAACAACACCCCCAAACCTTTGGACAAGTCGCACATGCTACCTCATATCTAGTTGGTGTGAGAAAACATGGGAAAGAAGAAGTGAAATTTGTTGAACTATACTGAGATCCATTCAGTTAACTTCAGGGGACAGTTTTGGTACCAAATTATCCCTATTATGCAAATTTCTCCCCTTAGTGGCTGGTTCCCGGTTGTGCCTGAGGACCATGGCGAGCACATCTGCTTCCCGTGGTGCCGATTCACTGAGTCTCCAGGGCTTATCTGCTCTGCCCCAGGTCAAGTGCCTACTGTAAATGGAGTATGGGCCAGGGGCTCAATGCTGTACAAGGAGCCACCTGACTTGTTCTTTGAGATGGGGCTTAAGGCATCCTGCGATAAGCAGCCCTCTCCCTAGACATGCAGAGTCTATAGTCATTGGAGGAGTCAGAGGTCAAAGGATATCCACTTTGCTCCTGCTCTTAGCCTTGTCAAGAAGTGGAAAAAGTCAAGAGACATACCAGTGAGGGTCTTCTTCCTTTTTTTTGTAAAATCTGGCCAAGAAATTGAGACCAGCTGAACTTTTTGGCACTGTGTTACTGAAGCCTGTGTCTTCTCTGTTAGGTAGACCTGAGGTCAGAGTCTACCTCTGCTGTATGACCTCTTCGTACTCAAGATTGACCTTCCGGGTCATTTGGAGCAACCTAGATATTGGGCTCAGAGGCCTTCCTCAGTTGCCTTCCTCATTTGGCCTTTTTTGGACTTGTAATTGGTCTCTTATTTTGAAGATGAAAATTGGGGATGCCCGCTCAACTGGCTTTCCTTCCTTCATGCACAAATATTTTCATTTCCTTTGCCAGGTCTTCCTGTTCCTCTCCCCTCTCCCGGAGCTGTGTTTTCTACCCTACAGAGTAGCTGCGGTACAGCTCACAGCTTCCTTTAAGTCTTGGGTGGACAATGCTGCCCAAGTCCAACTACCATGCACTGGGCTCTAGAGATGTCCACAGTTGTCACATTTAAACAAGATCTGGCTCCCTACGCCTGGCTCTACCCATGTCCTTTTTTTCCTGTTTGGCTCTGGATCCTGGCCCTGTGCCACTTGCCTTGTTGCTCTGGGGCAAGTCTTGGGGATAGTGACTCTTTATGAGGGCGAGACTGAGAAACTGGTGTGACGCGCAACCTGTGGATCAATATGGTGATGACCAGGCTGAGGGCAGCTTTGAAGGCAGGTTTATAGGTACAGGTATTTTCCTCCCTTTCTGAGAGTGGCACTGTAGCTCAAGAGGATCATATTATATCCACTTTTCTTTAAAAGGAATATTCTAGAATGGAGCAGGAGCCAGGTGGAGAGGGGCCTGGGCCAGGGCCTGCAGCCATATCTACCTCCTCACAGCACCATCTTTTTTGTGAGTCTTGGCCTCCCAGGTGCTTTCTTTCGTGTGTCCAATGGGGTATTACCCTGCAGCTCCCAGGGAAGTGGCAAAGGCTGGGGACTTAGTCAGTGTGGCTGGGAGGAGAGGCTTGCTGCTTCCCCGCTACAGCTACCTGGTCTCTGAGATGGGAATACAGACGGACTGCTGGCTTGCTTGGTTGTCATAGAGATAAAATAGGAGGGAAAGGATAGTATATTAAAAAAAAAAGTCAGAAGGAACAGAATGTTTGCACGACCCAGGCCCAGCGCTCACGTTTTGTCAGATGTTGCTAGCTTTAGCCTCCAGCTCTCCAGCCATCAGTCTTGGAAAGGTTAGGTCACATGCCCACTGTTGCATACCTTTAGCCTGCAGTGCAGACATTCACATACAGACTTGGTGGTCTCCAGAATCCTGTTCTTAAGGACCGGACCATACTTTTAGGAGCATGCCCAGAGGGACACCTTCTAAGACAAAGTGTCCTCAACCCCCATGATCCCAGCGAAGGAAACTATACTCTGCTTTGAAACGTCAGTGCAACCACTGATGATCTGTGGGTAGGGACAGTCACTCCATCAGGTCCCCATTTTCACAAATCACTTTTGAAACCCCAAAATGGTTGGACCAGAGCAACGGGACTTCAGGAGGCCTGCAAGGACAGTCACAGAAAATCACATCATCTACGATGGAGTCCCGAGGGAACCCACTATGTGTACACAAGTCAAGCAGAATGTCAAAGCTGTCTACCAGGGGCACTGCTGAGGTACCAAGGGCTGGGCTGTGTGCATCTTCCATTGTGCTTGCTTTTGCAGGGTGGTCACATGTGGAAGCTGGCCTTTTGAGAGTAGCAAAATGAACATCTCGACTTCTCACCTGATTCCTTTGTCTGCATCTAAGCTGTTTCAGACCATTTATGAGAAGACACTGTTCCTCTGTTCAGACAACTGAGAGCCCACACTTGGGAGAGTCTGTAATCCCAGTATTTTGAGGAAGAGGCAGGAGTTGAAGGTCTTTGGCTCCATAGAGAGTTCAAGGGCAGCCTTGGATACCTAATACCCTGTTTCATAAAAAGAAAGAAACAAAACTTTGGCTGTTTCTGAAAGTTGCCTTTGTATAGGGCTTCAACTAAGACACAGAGCTAGGAGCAAAAGAGATAGAAAATTGAGCAATTAGTGAAAGGCTCAGAGGAAGTTCTCAGATGACCAAAGTGGGAACTCCATGTTCCTCCATCATTCTGGAAACTTCTGGCTCTTTCTCTGCACCAGTACCCAAAGCAGCAACCGACTGGCACAGCCCCCATGCAGAGGTGAGGTCAAATGTTGCCACACAGCATCTGCCACTTGTGTCTTTTCCCAGGCTACTCCCTCCACCCAGCACACATGCCACCTCTCAGGAAACCCAAAGGGAGTCCCACGGCCCCTAGAATAGCACTGCTTTTAGCAACCCCAAACCCTTTGGCTTCTCTATTCCATTATTAACCTCCACCCTGAGCCAACCCACTCTGGGATTAGCCTACAAGAGGCCCAACCTCCAGTTCATCAACTACAGCCCTGCTGGATATCAGGACTGTGTCCCAGAACTGGTATCGCAGAAGCATCTCAAACTCTATCCTATCTCACCCCTATTGTTAGCTGCAGCTTCCAGAGGTCACTAACTGAATATTCTCAAGTGGAAGGTATTCATGGGACAACTCCCCATCCCCAGCCATGAGGCATGTGTGTGACCAGCCCTCCAGTACCTGAAGCAAATCACCAGTCAGTGCTAGTTCACTGAGGGCCAGTTAGATCTGAAGTGGTAGTGATAGAGGAAGATTTAACCACACACATCATAAAAAAGTGTATTAGAAAGGACTGGAAACAATATTGCATATTAATATCTGGTCACACTTATTCACAGTAAGAGCCGTAGCACCAGATGCACATGAGCTTCCTGGTTTTGGATGGCTGTACATCTCAAGTCTAATTGTGGCTCACCATAAAGAAAGAAAAACCACAGAAAGAACATAGATGTTCCATGTGGGAGATCTGGATTTTAGAGTTTATCCACTCTTATTGCTATAATTGATGGAGAAATAGATGGTATGTCACGAAATGTCTACATAAACTCAGTTCAGTTTTTTTGGCGAGATGATGTTACAAGGCTCCCAATTCAGTGAAAACCAAACAAAAGAAGAAAAGAGCACAAAATGTGACAAAAACATAAACCCCCATCTTTAGAACAAGCATCTCTGCTTTTCATTGAAGACTTTAACATTTTATTATGTGGTTGTAGCTACACTAGAAACAGAGTGTGCTGGTATCTGAAGCCACTGGTGCTAGGCATGGCTGCCCTTGTTGATAATGCAATGGGAACCAGGACAGACACACATGCACACTAAGGTACGAATCACAGAAGGAACCTGGGACAGGAAGCTGGGGTATCAGAGAGGAGAAGTAATGAGAAATGGTGATTGCCAGCTGTCACCAAGAGGTCAGCCTGCTCTTAGGAACCCTCTTGCCTTTGATAGCTACTTAAAACACAATTTGAGGGCAGTGGAATCTCAGCACACTTCATCACACAACAGGACTCAAGACACACATCACACAACAGAATAAACCACAGAACAAAAAGTGAGGTCATGCAAAAACCCTACTTTACCAGTTAAAGAAAAACATCAACTTTTATACAGAATATAGCCACCTTCAAACATAATTTAATTACTTGTGGACATAATATGAAACCTTATCTTAAATACAATAGTTTCAAAAAAATGCTGTTACAATATAAAACCACAACAAAAGGTGTGCAAATAGACATTTATATTGGCTAAAAAAGGCAGTGAGAGGAAGGGGCAAAGCATTCTAAAAAAGAGCTCCTGAAGCCACTATTTACAATTCTGCTTTAACCTCTGAATACCAGATTAGAGCCATCTTCTGTAGACCATACTTTATGGCTCTCATGGGTAAGGACAAGAGTGAACAAAAACTGCCAGCAAATTGTAGGCTTGGAAACTTGTCACCTGCAATCTATGAATTTGGGTAAGACCAGTTTTTTTTTTTTTTTTTTAACCTGCAACTGCATATTGAAGAAAAGTTTTTCACAGATTGAACAAAAGTTTCCTCAAATTCTCTTTTCAGTGTAAAATTCTTATATTTGTCATTTTACTTTCAGTTTCAAAATGCTACACTGCTTTAGAAACAAAGAAAGACACACTTAAGAGCGATAGCTTTGTGAACAGCTGTCCCTGCACTTGAACTCCTAAGTAATTGAAGTGTGTTTGTGAATGCTGATCTATAGAATTCATCAGCATTCCAAAGACACAAGTACAGCTGAAGGCTGCTGAGTGGGAAAGGCGTCAAGTGCTCTTTATCTCTGGGAAACCTCTATACATCTTCATTGGTTTAGAGTTTAGATCAGTGCTTTGCTCCCATGGAACACCTGGCAAGACAGTTTTGGGTATCAGCTAGAATGTTCCTGGCATCTACTTGGGGAGTGACCAGGGGTAGGACTAAGCAATTCACAGAACAGTCCCCACCAGTGATGGTCAAGTCCTCTATGTCAGGGTAGCTGGGACTAAGAATCCTGCTTTAGCTCAAGAGCTGTTCTAGATACTTTCCCCTCCAGTTCTTTGGAATCACCTCAGAAGGTTTCTGTGAAGACAGTGGTGCTGTAAACATTTAGAATTATAAGCTTTTTGTTTTGTTGAGGTGGTGGAGGGTAACAACCCTAATACTGACTCTTAAGAGAGGCCTTCCTGTTAAGAATCTCCAGCTAACTGAGTCACTTGGCTTCAGCGTGACATCCCTATACCAGACTGGCTATACCAGGTCTTACTTCTACCTTTCTGTGACAGACAGTGGACATTCCTCTCTAGGACCCTGAACTGGTCACGCTGTGCCTCTGAATATTACAACATTCTAATACCTCTACTTGATAATGGTCGCATGGCCCTGTGTCCTATTTATGTGAAAACACATGCAACTTGGTGTTTATACTAGAGAGCTTCGGAATAGTTAAAAATTTTCTTTAAAAGCATGGGTATTTTGTGTTTTAGCCACTGAGATACTGGGCTCATATATTTCTTCCACCTTACAATGGTCATTCTTAATAATGGTTTTACAGGTGTTCAGACAAAATAACATATATCGAGAATAGGGAAAGACATTTAATCCACAGCTATAGTGAGAACAGAGATTCAATTGAAGTGAAGGTTGGGTTGCACTTTCACAGAATAACAGGTCCTGGTACTATCAGAATAACAGGTCCTGGTACTACCAGCCCAGGGAAGAACAGGAACCAAGACAACTGAGGATGGGGCCTGGAAGAAAGCTTTGGCTTCCAAGAAGTTTTACAGTATCAGAAGTTCAAAATAAGGTCTCCATTTCAGGATCAGGTTCTAAAATGCATCGATGAGCTTCAGGGCCATTAATGGCATGGAAATGATAAGAGAAAAATGACCATAAGAGCCCTGAGCTCATCTGACTGGGCAACAAACCCTCAGGAGGCTGTGGGGATCGGGCAAATGAAGAAGAGTCTGCAAGGTTCTCCGGTCCCTCCCCTTCAGCACTCTGCACAACTTGTCCAGACACCATATTGCCATGCACTATATGACTTAATAGTCTTTCAAAGTCCAGCCTTTGGCCCTGGTCTCTGCATAGGCTGGTGTCCCTGCTCCTCTCCAGCTGCCTTACATCTGGTCCTCTGGCTCACCTGCAGAGCTCCCTGAGATGGCTCAACCCCAGTGACTGTGCTATTTTGGAGGATTTGGAGAATCTTTGTGGCATAAACTCTGCTTAGGGCAAGATCCACCTTGTGCCTCCTTGGATAATTGTTTGATTCATTTCTCTGAAGATTCGGGCTCTGTTTTGGGAGTGGGGCTGGGGGGGGGGGGGGGAAGGGGAGAGTGTTAGGAAGCCACATATCAGGAAAACCTCAGCTATCAGTCAACACAACCAGCTAGAAGGATGGATGTTCTGAATGTTCCTGATGCAATGCAAATCCTGTCTCTAACGTTAAAAAAAGTGTCATCCAAATGCAAATGAAATGCCAAACAACCAACATAAAAGAACAAATGCTTCCTGCAAATCCACTCCCAACATTGTCCTCCGTGGGTCCAGCTGCTGGGAAGGAGACATACCCAGCTATCTTTGTGCTTCAGTGGGGCCTGGCTGGGTTTAGCTCAGGTGGTAGCGATGTTCCCCACGCGTGATATGGGATGAGAACTCGTACCTGTCCTGGCTGTGATAACCACACATGTTACACTCAAAGGGATCTCGAAAGCCATGGCAGCCCATGTGGATGGTATACATGACGTGATCCAGAAAGAGCACGCGGCAGTGTTCGCACTTGTACACCTTCAGCTGCTCACCACTCGTGCTGACCACACGGAAGGCGTCCTGCGAGTTCTCTGAGGCCGCCCTCAGCACCTCGTAGGCGCGCTGCTCCTCCTTGAGAGCCAGCCCGTTGCGCGCATGCGGGGTGATGTGGTTGGTTAGGTAGATGAGGCCGCTGCGCTGTTCCTCCGCGTTGCTCTCTGTATCCGTGGAGTCTTGGCAGCTGTTGCTCGGGGAAGCCTCCCGCTCCGATGACACAGATTTGGCCTTGGACAGCAGCAGCAAGTTCTCCACGGCGCTGTCCTGTGCTGAATGGTTGGACCGTGGGGGGCCGTCTGAGGGGGGCTTGTGCAGCTGGTACATGGAGCTGATGACCGGCACCACCTCGGAGCTACCGGGGGGTGTCTGCACCAATGGGCGCAGGGACTCAGCCCCCAGGTAGTTGATGGCATTGTTGATGGCCTGGTCCATCACGTGGGATGTCATCATATCCTCCTTCTCATAGTTGGCACTGTCATAGGGCATGTCTGACAGGCACTTGTCTCCTGCGGGAAGTAGATGGCCATGAGTGAGATCTACACCCAGGGGGTTGGATGGTGTTCTAGTGTCACAGCAGACAGGACACATCTGCCAGGGCTCAGGAGGGATAAAGAGCCATCTTGCCCAGGGACTTAGTATGGTAGGTTCTTCAGAAAATCCTATTTACCCATTAATGAACAAGAAACTAAAGATTATCCATGTCAGCCTAAACAGGGCATATTTCACAGGGGTAAATCTCATCTTTCATTAAGTATGATAAAGTTAATACAATTATATTTAATTTAAATATTTTAAAAGAGTATTCTAAATGTATACTGTTTAATTTATCCTAAAATTATTTAATAAAAATACATTGCCATGAATTAATGATATTTAATAAATTTAAATACTATATTAATAAATACTATATTACATTTATCATTTTAATAATCTAAAAATATACTCAAAACATGATTACATATTATTTATAATAAGCTATATATTTCTTACAAATATTTCAAAAGTGGATGGGTTCCAATGCATGATGAAGTAGAAGGAATACTTCAATATAATTGCTGTCCCCTTTCTTCATAGTTAGCAGTGGTGAATTAGCTCAACAGAAACAGGAAGCGGGAAACAGAGATCTATTTGAGCAGGCTGGGAGGTGGGCACCATTCACTTACTGTTTACAAACACATCTAATACTAAAGGTGAACAGAACTAAGAATTCAGTAGTGACCAGACCTGGGGACTCAAGAAACTTATGGTCTTGTATGATTAGCTTGTAGGACAACATGAACTCTACTACTGTCTGGACCTTTGATGTCCCAAAGGCCCATATTTTCAGGTACTGTCCAACCTGTGGCTAGTAGACCAGATGTATCTCAGGATAGCTATGATTGTGGCTAAACTTACTTATAGATAACAATGTCTTATCACAATGTCAAAGAAGCTTAGTGTCTACCCAGGGACATGTGTTGGGGGGTTCTGGACTCTGGAACTCTGACCCCCCTATATATTTCCCTTTTTCTTCACACCCACAAGACAAACATTTCTACTCTATGACCTTCTTGTGCTGCCTTGCCACAGAGTCAGCACAACAGGGTCAATCAGTCATGGAGAGGGATCCCCAAAGGCTGTAAATCAAACCTCTTCTCTTTTTACAAATTGAACATCTCAGATATTTCCCTATCATAATGGAAAATCTGGCTAACACAAATCTTCCCTGGCACTGGTAGAAGACGAGACTAGATTTGGCTTCAGATAATTAGTTTTGGAGTAAAATGTTTTATAATGGGAAAAAATGAATTTCCTTAAAGATTTATTTTCTAAATACATTGGTATGAAGTATAACATGAAATCATGACCCAGACAAGAACTTCATTCAGTAAATCGATAGTTTATATTCCTATTGGCAGGAGTAGTCACTGAGTACCTTCTCAGTGACAAGAAGGCATGCAGCAGCCTACTGAATCAGTTGTATTTTTACACTTCACCTCCCACAATGCTTTTTTCCTCTCTTTGATACATCTGGCTCAACAGTGGGACTAAAAGGAAAGCCAGTGAGAATGGATATGTATCCTTGGATACACACAGCTAGCAGGGGAGATATACACTAAATGGTGATGGCAACTCCATCCATATCTATGAAATCCCATGAGCACAGGAGTGTCACATAGGTTTCTCAGCTCATAAGAGCCAGCTGGGGCTTTTTTGTATTTTACTGTTGGAGACAGAAGCAGTGAAGATCCTGAGGGGGACAGAGAGCCTGGAGCTTTGGTGACAATGTGAAGGTCCAGGGGATAGAGCTCTTGGGGGCATAGGGAATGTCCAAGTGCAGCTGGTATCGTATACTGGAACCTTAGACTAGACTGACTTTATTTAAATAAAAAGGGGCACTGGTGAAGGGTCTGAAGAAAGTGAACTACCCAATCACAGTGAGACAAGAGACTGAGCTACAAGGGGGACGGGCTGCTCAGTCAGGTGGTACCTGAAGGCAGCTGATGGGGTGGTGGTAGAAGATGATCCCACTATCTTTCATGCCAGCACTGAGGTCAGCACTTCCCTCAAACTCTTTATCTACAGTAGGAAAAGTATTCCACAATTCATAAATCTACCCATAGTCCTTGAAAAAAATCAGTGACTATTAATAGTAGTCCTGGAATACATTGTTTCTGACTCAGTATCTTCCTTTGCATTGCGTTTTCTTCATCTTCCTGGGTGTGCACCACACAATGGCTTGATTCATCGACTCGTGTCAGAACCAACACATACTCTGATAATGAGATTCAGTGATCCTCAGACTAGGAGAGAAAATTTGTTAATGTCCAGTTACACACTCTCAGAAACTGAGCAGAGCAAAAGTCACGTGTGGTGGGTGGTAGAAATAAAGAAAGGATTTCTCTCTCCACTCAAGGGGGAAGGTTTTTTTTGTTTTGTTTTGTTTTTTTTGTTTTGTTTTGTTTTGTTTTGGTGATAACCTATTTCATTATGTGGACTCGAGGAACTCATTCTTGTACTTGCATCTCATTTACTACCAAACCCTAGCAATGGGGGAGGGTGTGGGCTGGTGCCCAGTTCTGTTAGCTGTACAAGTGTGTGTGTTCTCTCACCAAAGGTGGTACTTTCCTGTTTCTCCCCAGAGTTGTGGTTCTGTGGTTTTCTAAGCAACCATTGAAGCCATTTCAAGAACGTAGTTTCAACAAGTGGGTGTTGCAAAGAAAGCAATAAACATGCCAAATGAGTATGGTGTGACAAATCTCTCCATAGAAGTTCTTTACATATATTTGAAAAATTAAAAGCTAAAAAAGTCCCCAGTGCCCCAGTGAAATGTATGTATGTATGTATGTATGTATCTATCTATCTATCTATCTATCTATCTATCTATCTATCTATCTATCTATCTATCTATCTGTCATCTATCCCATCTACCCACCCACCCACCTACCCACTCATCTATCCATCCATCCATCTATCCATCCATCCACCCGTCCATCCACTCCTCTCTCCCTTCTATCTATCTGTCTGTCTGTCTATCTATCTATTCCATCTACCCATCCATCCATCCATCCATCCATCCATCCATCCATCCATC
>JADRCD010157730.1:0-14821 GCA_019843815.1 Montemys delectorum | reverse complement strand
AAAAAAAAAAAAAATTCTTTTTTTAAAAAGAGAAGAAAATGCCTGCATTCGATGGGGTTGTAGACTGGCAAGCCCATGGGGCATTTTCTTAATTAATGTTTAATGGGAGAGGTAGTACCATCCTGGAGCTGGTGGTCCTGGGTTCTATAAGAAAGCAAGCTGAGCAAGCCATGAGGAGCAAGCCAGTAAGCAGCGCCCTCCATGGCCTCTGCATCAGCTCCTGCCTCCAGGTTCCTGCCCTGCTTGAGTTTCTGACCTGACTTCCTTTGGTGATGGACAGTGATGTGGAATCATAAACCAAACACACACTTTCCTCCCCAAGTTGGTTTTGGTCATGGTCTTTCATGGCAGTAACAGTACCGCTGACTAGGTCAATGTTGGTTGCTTCTTTGTGTTTCTTCTGGTGAGAAGACAGCTGACAATTGTATTGAGAACCACTTAAGTGTGATCAATTGCTTCTTTCTCCTTTCAAAGCTCTCTTCCTTCGTGATGCCGCGTGACAAGGTGTAAGTCTTCTTGATGTCGTCCTAGAAGAAATCTACTGGCTTTTTTTGGATATGGAGGTTAATATTTTCTTATCAAATTTGTAAAGATTTTAGTGGGTGTTTCTCCAAAGACACTTTCTCCATCTCTCTGCCCTCTCTTCACCTGAAACTCCCACTGTGTACAGCTAGAGTGTTTAATGGTGTCCCACCAAACTTTTAAGCTCTTCCTAGTTGATCTTTCTCTATGAATTTTCCTGTGTGTTTCCTTAGACAGTGCAGTGTCAACTGGCCAACCCTCTCATTTGCTAGTTCTCTCTCTGACTGGCTCAATCCCTGGCTGTATTTCTGGAACCGAATTTTCATTTCAGTGATACCACTTTCCCTTGGAGCATCAAAGTACAGTTTCTGCATCTTTATACTCTGTTTTTGACGTAGCACGTTCTTCTATTTTTCCTTAGTTTTTAAGAAGTGGCTTATTAAGTTAGTTTTTTGGCCATATTAATAACAGCCCATTTAAGATCTTTGTCTAGTAAACACCATCTGTGTTATCTTCTGGTCTATCTCAGCTACCTCTTAGCTTGTCTCCTTCTTTGACCTGTTATGGGTCTACCTCTTAGCCTGTGTCCTTTCTTGACCTGTTATGTGTCTTGTAACTTCTTGTAAAAAAAAAAAAAACCTGGATATTTAAAACAATATGACGGCTCTAGAAATAATACATTCCATTTCCTCAGGGCCCATCGCTGCTACTATGTATGTATGTGTGTTTTATTTATTTATTAGTATTTAGGGTTTTCAAGACAGAGTTTCTCTTTGTAGCTCTGGCTGTCTTGGAATTCTTTCTGTAGACCAGGCTGGCTTCAGACTCAGAAATCCACCTGCCTCTGCCTCCCAAGTGCTGAGATTAAAGGCGTGCGCCACCACCGCCCGGCAATCGCTACTATCTATTGTTTCTGCCTTTTTGCTTGCTTAGTGAGTCTTGAGAGTTAATTCTGCAATCTATATTTTTATTCTGTCAACTATACTTTTATCACTTGTAGTCATCAATACATCACTGTGGTCATCCACAGTCTTTGTTGATTACTTTTCTTGTTACTTTGTTCAGATCTACCTGTCAAGAAGCAGCTTAGGGGAGGCAGGCTTCCTTTTGTCTCACAGTTTGAGAGGCATACAGTCTGTCACAGCAGGGAGAGCATGGCGGATGGTAGAAGTGGCTCATAGCTGTGGCAGCAGGAACTGTCAGTGCTGAGGGCTCATGTCTGACCAGCAGACCAGGAAGCAGAGAGGGAGCCTGTGTCTAAACCTGAGGGTCTGTGCTTCAACCTGTAAGCTATGCCCTCATGACCCAGTTCCTCCACAAAGGCCTACCTTCAGTAGGGCACCCAACTTTCTAAAACAGCACTACAGTTGGGGACAAAGTGCTCAAATACTTATAGAAACCTTAGTGAGGGACGAGTGACTTAGCACTGTAATCCTGTCTCTTAGGAGGCCAAGGCAGGAAAATTGGCAGGAGCTCACAGTCAGCCTAGGTTATAAAAAGCCTTTCAAATCAGTCATGGCTGCTGTAGAGATAGGAAAACTGAGTAATACATTTGCTCATCTCCCCCTTAAAATTATTATTATTGTTATTTGAGGCAGAGTCTCACTGTGTAGCTCTGGCTGGCCTGGAACTCACTATGTAAAGCAGACTCTAACTCGAGGACATCTGCCCGTCTCTGCCACACAAGTGTAGAGAGAATATCTTGTGTATTGTATGGATGCATCACCTGTCAAAAAGCCTATGGCCTATGGCTTAGGCAGGAAATAGAGGCGGGATATCTGGCAGGAGAAAAGATTTTGGGATAGAGCCAGGTGGGGATTCACCAGGAAGATGTAACAAGACGGACACATGGTACCTGAGCACAGGTAACCAGCCCTAAAGATGTGTGACACCCTCCCCAGTGGCTGGTGTTAAGATCAGGGCATCCCCTGAACTAAAGTTACTCCATCTTGTGTGGAAGAGCGATTGCTCAAACTGTGCCTTGTTTTGACAAGCAGCTTCTGACTGTTTTGAGGATGGAGAAAGACTGTGGACCTGGGTGAACATGTGAACATCAGTCCGCACAACCTATGTGGCACGGACTGATGAAGTAGATTATTTCTGGAAGTAGGAAAGAGGTCACCCTATAAACTTATCAGAGTAGATTGGGACTGCAGAAGCACACATATTAAAATTATCTCAGGAAAAGCAGGCTTGAGGACTTATGGGACATACCACACTGAGGAAAGAGTAGAGATTTCCTCATAAGGAGAAGGAGACATAGCATCCCCTCCTCCTGTCATCTGACCCCTGACCTGCAGCGGGGGCTAACAGGCAGGGAACTCCTGACTATGCCAGGGTGTCAGCCGAGTTTGGTTGCTGCTTTTGACCTATCCTATTTCCAACTGTGTCTACCTGTCCTCCAACTTGCCTATCTGGATTGGTGCTCCGTTTATCTGCCAGTTAGCTCCTCTGGGCTTCGTCTGTGCTTTTGCCTCTGGGCAGATGGACCTGAACCCTTCTCAGACCTGTGACCCACATCAGCCCAACTGGCAAACAATCAGCTTCTTCAGAAACCTTCCAGGTTTGTCATCTGAAGCGGAGGAGCTTCTGGTGTCTTTGGAAAGTCAGTGGTGTCAAATGATGGTTTGCTGGGGCACACAGGTGAAAGGATGTCTTGCTAAAGCAGACACGTGAAAGGACTCATGAGGGAGTAGTATAAATGCGACCCCACCGACGATGGGAGCTGGAGCATTGGTTTGGCTTGTTCTGCCACAGTTCTTCACTAACAACATACCTGTGTTGGTTCACCTTACGTAGCATTGTTGAGCTCCACTTGTGGCAATGTTGTCATTGAGAGAAACCAAAGAGTCGACCCTGAGGTCCCTGCAGCTTCTGGCCGATTCAACAGCCCTGGCCAGTTGGGAAGCTCTGCAGTTTCTTCAGAACTGAACAACTGCTGCTGGCTCTTGCCTGGTGTCTGCCTGCCGAGAGGCCTGGACTGCAGCTGCTGAGTTGTATTTGGTGTTTACTACGGGACTGAACTGCTGAGAAAGAAGGTCAAGCGTGGCCCCAAAGAACTATTGCTGCCCAGGCCTACTTCTCTCACATCCTAATGACTTTTCTCTTCTACCATCTCTGCTAGGTGGTGGGCAAGAGAGGTTAAATGTTTATTAAAAGTAGGTTGCAAAAAAAAAAAAAAATTATGCCTACAGTAGTTTATTTTTATTTTTATTTTTTAAAAGATTTATTTATTTTATGTGTATGAGTACACTGTAGCTGTACAGATGACCATGAGCCATCATGTGCCTGCTGGGAATTGAACTCAGGACCTCTGCTCACTCCAGCCCTGCTCTCTCTGGCGTAATATACCGTAGCTGTCTTCAGACCACCAGAAGAGGGCGTCAGATCTCATTACGGGTGGTTGTGAGCCATCATGTGGTTGCTGGGATCCGAACTCAGGACCTT
Organism: Montemys delectorum; assembly: GCA_019843815.1. NCBI lineage: Eukaryota > Metazoa > Chordata > Mammalia > Rodentia > Muridae > Montemys > Montemys delectorum. Next base: position 10,852 of record JADRCD010157730.1, on the reverse strand, counting down.
CAGAAGAGCAGTCAGTGCTCTTACCCGCTGAGCCATCTCACCAGCCTGCCTACAGTAGTTTTAATGACTCCTGTGATGATTGCATTGGTTGTCAACTTAAGTACATCTGGAATGAACTAAACCCCTCCCCACCCCCATGGTTGAGCACACCTGTGAGGGATTTTGCTTAGTTAAATCATTCGTGGTGGGAAGGCACACCTTTAACCAGATCTTGTGAGGCATAAAGACACGCTAGTCTGGGCCACACCTTCTGCTGGCAGTCTATATAAAGGAGATGGAAGGAAGAAGTCTCTCTGACTGCTTGCTCTTGCCCTCACTAACAAGCCCACTCCTTCACTGGCATTAGAGCTTGTACTGGCTGGTTTTGTGTATCAACTTGACACAAGATGGAGTTATCACAGAGAAAGGAGTCTCAGTTGAGGAAATGCCTCCATGAGATCCAGCTGTAAGGCATTTTCTCAGTTAGTGATGTGGGGTGGGGGTGGGGGGCCAAGCCTGTTGTGGGTGGTGCCATTCCTGGGCTAGTAGTCCTGGGTTCTATAAGAAAGCAAGCTGAGCAAGGCAGGAGAAGCAAGCCAGTAAGGAACATCCCTCCGTGGCCTCTGCATCAGCTCCTGCCTCCAGGTTCCTGCTCTGTGTGAGTTCCTGTCCTGACTTCCTTTCGTGATAAACAGCAATATGGAAGTGTAAGCTGAATAAACCCTTTCTTCCCCAACTTGCTTCTTGGTCATGATGTTTGTGCAAGAATAGAAACCCTGACTAAGACAAATTGGTACCAGGAGTGGGGTATTCCTGTGACAACCTGACCATGTTTTGGGGAGGACTGGGGAAGGACTTTGGAAATTTGGGCTAGAAGAGCCATTGGGTGTTAAGAATTCTGTGGGATGTTCTGTAGGAACTTGGAAAATAATGTTGATAATAGTGCAAATGATGGAGGCATGGCTTGTGAAATTCAGGGGGGAGATTAAAGACTCTTATTAGGACCGTTGCTATTTTAATCATGAAGATTCTGTGGTTTTGCTTAGCTGGGGCTGAAGAAGCAGCTGTGATTAACAAGATACCAGAACTACTAAAGCAAAACCTTTGCACTACTGGGACTATTGATGCTGGTTAGCTGGAGCTAAGAAATTAGCAGTGATTAAGAAGAGACCAGCATCACTAAGGTGAAATCTGGGAAGTATTTCCTAAGAGCACAGAGAAGCTGTGTTCCAGAGGCAGCCACAGTTGTACCTTGTGTTGGCAGCCAGACTTGGTAATGTATAACAGTCATCCAGGTGGTACTGGTTTTGAAACATGGAGGGTTAACAGTTGATGCTTGGAACTGTGAGAGACCAGGAGAGGCCATCGGTGAAGGTACAGCCTCAGCAGTGGTTGAAGGCCCAGGACTGAAGGGGTCATGCAGAGCAGTTGAGGCTTAGCACCATGAAGAGAGCCTATGAAAGGCTATTTGTGAAAGTGTAGCCCAGTTGCAGCAGAAGACAGCAGTGTTTTGGAGATGCCAGTACCATGAGATGACCACAAAGAACAGCAGCAGCAGTGGAGTACATGCAGCTGGAACCTAGAAGACAAGGTGTGTGCTACAAAGGCAGAGCTGGAAAGGTGACCCAAGCCCTTGGAGGAGCCCAGAAGATCATGAGTGGATCCCAGACATTGGACAGTTAGAGATGGATTTTGCTTTTGATTGTGACTGTGCCCTGATATTTTTCCCTCTTGAAGATAAAAATATTTTAGTAGAGCCCATAGTTAAGAGACTTTTAATTGTAAAAAGACTTTGAATTTTAAGAGACATTGGATATTTTAAAGGGATTGAAATTTTAATATGTAAAAACTGTGGGACTTTTAAAGTTATTTAGATTTTGGGAATCAATAAGAAAGTAAGTGTTGAGGCTTAATAGTGACGTGTTTGTGTGTTAAGTTGACAAGGGTCAGTTGTACTGGCTAGAGTTATCACAGAGAAAGGAGCTTCAGTTGGAAGTGCCTCCATGAGATCCAGCTGTAAGGCATTTTCTCAATTAGTGATTAAGGTGGGAGGGCCCAGCCCACTGTGGGTGGTGCCATCACTGGGCTGGTAGTCCTGGGTTCTATAAGTAAGCAAGCTCAGCAAGCTAGGGGAAGCAAGCCAGTAATTTTAGTCAGGGTTTCTATTTCTACACAAACATCATGACCAAGAAGCAAGTTGGGGAGGAAAGGGTTTATTCAGCTTACTTCCACATTGCTGTTGATCACCAGAGGAAGTCAGGACTGGAACTCAAGCAGGTCAGGAAGCAGGAACTGATGCAGAGGCCATGGAGAGATGTTCCTTACTGGCTTACTCAGCCTGCTCTCTTATAGAAAGAACCCAGGACTTCCAGCCCAGGGATGGTACCACCCACAAGGGGCCCTCCCACCTTGATCACTAATTGAGAAAATGCCTTACAGCTGGATCTCATGGAGGCACTTCCCCAACTGAAGCTCCCTTCTCTGTGATAACTCCAGCCTGTGTCAAGTTGACACACAAAACCAGCCAGTACAGCAGCACCCCTCCATGGCCTCTGCATCAGCTCCTGCCTCAGGTTCCTGCCCTGTGTGAGCTTCTCTCCTGACTTCCTCTGGTGATCAACAGCAATGTGGAAGTGTAAGCTGAATAAACCCTTTTCTCCCCAACTTGCTTCTTGGTCATGCTGTTTTGTGCAGGAATAGAAACCCTGACTAAGACAGAGCCTATTTATTTGGGATTTTGAAAAATACTGAAGACCAGCCAAGACATCTAATCCTGTGACTGAGCTACTAGATTCTTGGACCTTCTGTTCATAGGCAGTCATTGGGTTAACTGGACCACAGCTTGTAAGTCATTCTAATAAAACCTCTCTTCCTCTCTCTCTCTCTCTCCATATACATATATGTATATATACACACACTTATATGTACATATACATATATGTGTGTATATACATACATACATACACATATATATGTATATATATGTATACACACACACAGATAGGAGAACACACACATATAAGAGAATTCCGCTTAACAACCTGTGTTATCATTCTGTCAACACAATTACAATCACCGGAGAAGAGGGAGTCAAACTGAGAAAATGCCTCTATCAGATTAGGCTGTAAACACACCTACAGGATATTTTTCTTTTAATTAATGATTGATGTGAGAGGGTCCAGCCCTTTGGTGGCTGTACCACACTGGGCAGGCAGTCTTTGGTTGTACCATCGAGTGAACTGAGCAAGACAGTAAGCAGTGTCTGCTTCTGCTTCTTCCTCCAAGTTCCTGCCTAGAGTTCCTGCTCTGCGGTCCCTCAGTGAATATATTAGTCAGGGTTCTCTAGAGTCACAGAACTTATGGTAGTCTCTATGTAGTAAAGGAATTTATTGATGACTTACAGTTTGTAGTCCAACTCCCAACAATGGTCCGCAGCAGCTGTGAATGGAAGTCCAAGGATCCAGCAGTTGCTCGGTCCCACAAGGCAAGCAGGTGAAGCAGAGCCAGCCTTCCTCCTTCCAATGTCCTTATATAGGTCTCCAGCTAAAGGTGTGGCCCAGATTAAAGGTGTGTGCCACCACACCTTTAATCCCAGATGACCTCCAACTCGTAGATCTTCCAATCTTAATCTTCTGGGATTCATAACAACTATGCCACCACACCTTTAATCCCAGATGATCTTGAACTCGTAGATCTTCCTATCTTAGTCTTCTGGGATTCATAGCCACCATGCCTCAAGATCTCCATGCCAAGATTCAGGTCGGAAACTTGTATCTCTCAGCCTCCAGATTAGGGCCACAAGTGAGCCTTCTAATTCTGGATTGTAGTTCATTTCAGATATAGTCAAGTTGACAACCAGGAATAGCCACTACAGTGAAGAATCAGGATCAGGCCATGTAAGCCAAATAAACCCTTTCCTTTTGATTGTGGTGTTTATCAGAGCAACAGAAAGCAAACCAGGAAAAACCCTTCCCCCGGTCTTTGTTTTCCTGTCCATTGACCAGGTTGGTTTCTCATGCCTTTTAAGCCTTTGTAGCCATTCCACACCTATGTATGTACATCAGATACGTCTATTGCTCTCAAATATGTGATCAGAGAGTTAATACCAGTCATTAAGACTAGAGTATATGAACAGGTGTTTGCCTCTGCCAGGGCTAGGAAAGAAAACAGAACCATATGGCAAATTGCTGCCCATGAAAACACTACATCCTGTGAATTTGTTTTTCAATGCATTCTGACATTGTAGAAAGACATACACACAATTGTCTCTTTCTGACAAAGCATACTCATGACAGCTACATAGCAATACCCTCTTGTAATAAAAATAAGAACAATGACAAGCAAGCAGAACAAGAGAAAGTCTGTGTGAGTGTCAGGGCCATGTCACATCCAAACCATCACAGCTCCTTGCTTGGTTAGCTTCCTGGCCCCCTGGTGACTGGAGATTTCCTCAAGTCCTTCCTGTGTTTAGAGTTCAGTCTCTGTGTGTGTGTGTGTGTGTGTGTGTGTGTGTGTGTGTGTGTGTGCTGAGCTTGTCTTCAGTTCTCAGGTGGACATTGACAACTTCTTTAAGCTTATAACCTGCTTGCTCTAAGGCTCAAGATTAGCTGGAAGTGGAAAACTAAGGTCTATTTTAACTCTTGCCCAGGAATGAGCTCTGTTGTGTGAAGGGGAAAATCCTTTCAGAATTTCAGAACTATTTCTCATCTTTTCAGCTCCTTCTGCTATGGACATTGATTGCATTTCTCTTCTATAAGTTTTTTTTATTATTAATTTATTATGTGCATGGATGTTTTGCATGTATGTATATTTATATGCCACATGCATGCCTGGTGACTCTGGAGTCCAGCAGAGGTCATTGGCTCTTTCGTAGTGTAAGTTACAAATGGTTGTGAACTGTCATGTGGGTAATTGGAATAGGTCCCTGCTCCTCTGCAAGAACAGCAGGTGGTCCTAATTGCTGGGCCATCTCTCTAGCCCCTTCCTTTAAAGTTTTTAAAACAAGTGTCTTTTTTTTTTTTTTAAGAATTTTACTCGTGCATATAGTGTGTTTTGATCAATCCCCCAGACCCTACCCACCCAGTTTCTTTGCTGTCCCTTCCCACCACTGCAACTTGCCCTACCCCCCTTAAGTTTTTAAGTAAGTCTCTGTTTAGCTCCAACCAGCTCAGACAGCTGGAATGTTGAACACCTGTGGCTGTTTTTTTTTTTTTTTTGTTTGTGTGTTTTGTTTTGTTTTTAGATCAGGTAAGTAAATAGCTCCATTTTCTAAGAGAAAGTTGTTAAAGACAAGCCCTACCAGGACATTATCAGACAAGTCCAGCTGATGCTGAGTCTTGGGGAATAGGTCCCTTTGGTCCTTTCAGTGGACACAGGTGCTACTTTTCACAGCTCTTTAGAGCTTCAGAACCCATGGTGCTCGAGCCTGCATATATTATCTGACAAGACTACTCATCCATATGAACATCACATTTAATGATCTAAAGAGAAAGTCTCATGCAGGATGGTGCTAGTCCTAATGCTAATGTGCCCAGCCCTTAGTTCTTGTACATAAATGGTTTAGATTGATATGCTCCTCATTACCCGACATAGGGCTTGTTACAAAGAGTTTGCCTTATTTTCGGGGCCTGAAGTGGGCCTTGGGAATTCGTATTTGTAGTGTTTTCTTTTTAATTGTGCATATGTACTGCATACATACATGCACTTGTGTGAGTTCACATGTGTGCCACAGAGCCTGCATGGGTGGTGGAACTCAAGACAATTTGCAGAAATTGGTTCTTTCTATCCACTACATGAAGCATGGGGGTTGAACTCAGGTCCTCAGGTTTGATGATAAGAGCCATTTAGCCATCACCTGCTAAGCCTGTCTGGCCCCTTGTATATTTTCAAGAAAAGAATGAAGCTGTTTTGAGAGTCATTAGGGTCAGAGCCTGAGCTCTGGTAACCCTGGTAGGCTAGACTCAGCCACAAGTTCTTAAGAGGCCAATTCAACAAATGATAGTGGAAAAAACCCCATTTATCCAGTGTAATGATACCGGGGAAAGGGACAAGAAGATCCAATGGCATCCTATAGCACCCTTCAGACCCCCCAGTCCATCTTTCCCAGGTCCTAACCTGAGGATTCCAGTTAAGTACAGCAGCAGGTCTTCGTAGCAGAGCAAACCCAGCCAAGGTCACTCGTTTTTCCTCATTGTCTAGTCTGTGCTGCAGAGTGTTCTGACAAGTCTCGAGAGATGTGTGAGGTCTCTTTCTGGGGGACAGCTCCACTTCTGGTCAACATCAGCTTTCCCAGCCTTTTCTTTCCTTCCAGCACTAGAGATTTATTTTCGAGACAATTGTGATTCCTTAGATTGCATTATGTCAGTAGTTTGACAGTTAAAAGGAGGATCACTCTCATCTCTTTGGAATATTTCCATTCCCACCAAGATGTTTACATGGCCGTGTGTTGGGCCGAAATGTCAAGAATGTTGAAAGACTGGTACACTGTGCCAAGGCTAAGTCTGTTACCCTGTCATGTGTAGGGAACGCTCATTGCCACATTTGTCCCATAAACGAGGTTTTGCCTTTCCTTGCTAATCTTCACTCTACGGTGGAATGAGGGTGTCCGTCAGCATAGTAGAAAGCATGACTGGTCTTTTCATATTACTCCAAATGTGCAAGAGTCAAGGGACAAATATTGGAACTCTGGTCAGATTCATTATTGTCTTGGATGACTGTTGAAAAGAGATTGATGTTTATTTTTAAACTCATAAATTAAAAAAAAAAATTGGATGCGATTGATTCAAAAACCTTCTTTAGCTTGATTATAAATAACATGGCCGTACAGGCTAGTTTTGTTGTTTTGTAGTTGTAGGTGGACACAAGCTAGAATCAACTGAAAAGAGGGAACCTCAGTTGAGAAGAGACCTTGATCAGATTGCTCTGTAGGTACCTCTGTGAGCCATTTGCTTAATGATTGATGTGGAAGGGCAAGACCGACTGTGTGTGTGTGGGGTGCCACCCCAAGCAGGCGGTCCTGAGTTATGTAAATAGCAAACTAAGCAGGCTACAGAGAGCACACTAACAAGTAGCTCTCACTCCTGGCTTTTGCTTCTATTCCTGCCTCTCGGTTTTTGCTTGAGTTCCTGCCTGATCATGGACTTGTAACTGTAAGTCAAATAAACCTTTTTCTCCCCAAGTTGTTTTTGGCCAGTGGTTTACCCCAGGAAGAGAGAAAGCAAATTAGGACCCTGGCCATAAAATTTATTGTCTCATTGGGGAGTGCTTTTGAGAGTGAAAGGGGATTTCTATTAATATTTTTACCGGGAGAAAATCAGGGATACTAGTCACTTGAATTTTAGAAAATGAAACAGGACAATATTTTTAATTTTTCCAAGCATGTTTGAGTTTCTTGGCTTTTTGTCTTAGGGTTAAGGTTCAGTCAATATTTTCTCCCATTCATCTGAATAATAAGATAAGCATTTGGTAATAAGTTACTCTTTCAAAGATAAAGTGGGTGTGGTGGTGCATACCTGTAATTTCAGCCTTTAGAAGGCAGTGGCAGGAACATGAACTCGCAAGGGCAGCCTCAGCTACATAGTGAGTTGGTGATGAAACTTGGTTATGTGAAATCCTATTCCAAAAAACCAAAACGAAACAGAACAAGCAACAAAACTGGCAAATGATGTATAAAAAACTGAAAAATGTTTTTGTTTTGCCCAGTTAAGTTTTCCTTCCTCAGATAGAAGTGTTAACGTCCCTGTAAAGTTAAAACAAAACCAATAAGAGGCAGGGAGCCCCTGTCTCAATGGAAATAAATAAATAAATAAATAAATAAATAATACAATAAAATTAAAATAAACGTTATCTCTCGAATGTTCTGATTGATCTTCTACAGAAAAATAGAATTTTGAGGAGGAAATGTTAAGGACCGTTATCTCTTGGGTAGTACAGGTCTGGAAGGAAGGATGTCTAAATGATTGCAGCTTGTTGATGGCCACGCCCACTGAGTGATGGATTAGTTACAATTGCATTTCCGACCTCTGGCGCTTTTCCGAATCACTGGTTCTCTGGGCAGGAGCCTCAGGGCATGTGAAGGTGGAAAAACCGCCCACTCCTGGGTGACGTCACAGAAGAGGGTGGGACCTTATAGGAGGTACGACCTCCTAGGGGCGGAGCCAGCGAGGGAGGGGGCAGGGCGTCGGTCCGGGAGTGGGGTGCGCATGCGCGGTGAGGGGGCGGAACCGGGGCGGGGCTGTACGCTGTGTTCTGAGAGAAGGCGGTGGCAGGATTCGGGTTGCACGGGGACGGCGGGTTCGGGTCTGGGGTGGACGCCACGGGCCAGAGCGAGGCGGCCAGAAAACAAGTCCCGTCCGGTCTTCAGGACCGGATAGCAGCCGGCGGGGCCGAGGCCGGAGTACGCGGCCTGGAGGACAGAGGCCAGGACTGAGCAAATGTCCGGGCCGGGGCGCGCCAGGTAGGTGGGCCGAGCTGGGCCGTGCCGGGTCCAGTGGTGTGGGACTTAGCGGAGTGGGCTGGGCGGCTGGGAGCCGGAGACGCTGGGAACCCGGCCGGGTGGCGCCCGCGGTTGTCATGGCAGTGGCACAGCCTAGCGACTCACTGGCCGCGTCTTTGGAGCGAGGTCCTAGACTTGCGGATGCGCCCGCCGGCTGCATCTCCGCTGGATCCCATAGGCATCCGATGCTGAAGGCCTCGCGGTATCTCGGGTGTCAACACATAGGGTAAAAATAAACATGCATGTTGGTGGAAGACACGGACTCTTCTGCGTCCTCGCAACTCATCGAGCAATTTCTGTCCGCGCATCGTCCAAGACAGGATCTTCCTCACCTTTGCTTTATGTATTTTATATTCCTCTGGCTTTCCTAGTAAGCTAATTGAGGCCTGAGAGGTTTGCAAGGATCCGTGGTCTTTTGCAAAGCCAGTCATGAATGTGTAGGCCACGGAAACACTCAAAATGTCAGACACAAATTTATATCTTTGTGGGCGAAGGAAGGGAGTGTTGATGGGCCATGGTTTCTCTTGCCCCTTTTTCGCCTGCCCTCTGACATTACATAATGGTGGGTTCCTCCTGCCTGGAGTTGACAGCTCATGAAAATGTCTCTCTGGGTAAGAAGGAAGTATTGGCCGTTGTAAATCTTTGTCTCTTAGTGTGTTTGGTGTTGAGAGATTACCTAAGAGTAGAATGTGATTTGTCACCTGCCAGTTAGGGCCTCTGAGCCAAGGGGGTGGGGGTGGGGTGGCAGGGAAGTTGGGGTGTTGCAGTGAGATTCTGCTTGGTTCACTCCTGTGCCTGGGTGGGTTGTATGGACAACACGGGGCTGGGGATACAGCTGGCTGAACTGGGTGTGAATCCTGAAGGTTCTGTCACTTGCTAACTCAGGTTCTCTGCACCCTCATCTATAAGAGGTGTAAACAGAACCTCATTAGCTGAATTTGTTTTGAAATCTAATTGCCGGTGTCAGGCAGTGAACAGCTTATAGGTTGTCCTACTTAGCCTGGTTGTTGGGTGAGGATGGGATCTTTTCCTTGGATCTGGGTTAGGGCTCTTGTTTGAGGGACTGCTTTGGCAAAAGGTTTCTCTTGGAAAATGTAGATCTTTGAAGGGAACTGGTGCTCCTTTGAGCAGGTCTGTGTGTTGGTCAGTACCTGTGGTGGTGTCCGGAGATCCCAGTACTGTTTCCTGGGTGGTGCTACGTGTGAACAGCATTGCCAGAAGATGTGTTCCCTGTGTCTTGTCAACAGGATGTTGGAGAATCAAAGTCACTAGGGTGGTCCTCTTAAAGACTGGGCTCACCAGAGTGGGTGTTGGGTAAATACAGAGAAACCTGAGGGCTGTGTGCTCCTGCTGTGAGAGCATTTGTCATTCTTCCTTAGCTACTTGGTCTGGCTACTTTGCCTTTCAGAATCTGCTTAGGCCCTTAGGCAGACTCAGTTTAGGACATACATTAGAGTTTATTCCTTTGTTTTGGAAACTGGATACTTTGTAGTATTGCTACAAAGTTAAAATCAATATTGGTTGTTAAAAATCACGTTAAGGAAACGACACAGAAGCTTTGTATAAATGACCGGACACTGGAGAAGTGAGAAGTGTGTGGTAAAGAACTCTTGGCTCTTTCCAGCTGCCTACCCAGGAGAATTCTCAGCCAGCCCCTGAATGCACCAAAGGGACTAGGGAGCCCTGGGGACCAGCTAACTTCCATCTTCACCCTATGGTTTAGCATCTCAAGAACTCAGAGTGGAGGGGAAACTTTCCATCGAGGCCATTTTATCTTAGTTTGGCTTTTTAATGAAAAACTCCTCCTTAGCCTCCATTTCCAGAGAAGTTTAGCATCATCAACTACTTAATGGTGTCAGGAGGCTAACTCTCTGTAAACAGCACAGTTCTGCAGTCAAGAAAGCTGGATTATCTCTTGCTTCTTTTGTAGAACTTGATTGATGAGCAAGAGACTGGTCCTGGGGCAGAGGCTCTGAGCACAGCATATGTTAGGGAGACAGTATTCACTCCTTGCAGGTTTGCTTCACTTTGCATGTCTCTCTGTGTTATAAAGGAAAAGGCTCTCACAAACCAGTCCTCAGAAACCCCTGGACTGCTCCCTGCTCTCTTAACTAATATAAACTATTTTCAGTGCCCTGAGTCCAGATTCTCCTAATGTTAGCATCTCGCTGTGCCTCTGTGACCTTTCTCTCATGGTCATGCTCTCATGGGGGAATAGGGGGATGAGGCTTCAAGACAGGGTTTCTCTGTGGAGCCCTGGCTGTCCTGGAACTCACTCTGTAGGCCAGGCTGGCCTCAAATTCACAGAGATGCATCTGCCTCTGCCTCCAGAGTACTGGGATTAAAGATGTATCCCACAAGTGCCCCAATATTTTTTTT
>JADRCD010157726.1:8247-31099 GCA_019843815.1 Montemys delectorum | reverse complement strand
CCAGGGCAGCCAGGGCTATACAGAGAAACCCTGTCTCGAAAAACCAAAAAAAAAAAAAAAAGGAAGCGAAACTCCTCCTCCAAATCCATCTTTGGGGGTCCCGATCCGAGGCTTAGGTTTAAATCGTAGGAAAGAGGCATAACTCAGTCGTCCAGGTCAGGTGTGGCCTGCCTGTCACTGAACCGCCATTGCCCTGCTTCAGTGTGTTCTACAAGATGGTCTGGTTGGTGTCTGAACTGTGTGATGTCACTTCCGGGAGACACGTTTCTCCCTTTTCTGGTTGGCACCAGGCTTCGGCTTATTCCTTGTCCAGCGTGAGATTCTTGGCACCAGTCCAATTTCCTAGGGCCATTGTTTCAATAGTGTAATAGCCAAAGGGAGGGGTCACCGTGTCTCTCTTTACACTATCTTCACTTCCATCGGGGTGGGTACATACTTTGACAAATGAGCAGAGAAAAGCCTTGAGTGACTCTGCCACATTACACCTTACATTTCCTTTTTCTTCAGAATTCCTCTTCTGGTGACCACAATGTGGCTTCCTGGAATTCGTTTTAGCGTTCCCTTTTCTGGTCACACAATTGAAACTTTGTTCTCTACTTCCTGGGACACTAGACGTTCTTGTTTTCCATAATTCTCAGCTAAATGTTCAGGTCTTTCAGATGTGATCCATGGTTGAAGGGTTTACTCTGTTTTTTTTTTGTTTTGTTTTGTTTTGTTTTATTTTATTTTTTTTTTTTTTTGAGGATCTCATGTAGCCCAGGCTGGCCTATGCAACTATGTAGCTGGACTTGTAATCCTGCTGGCTCCATTTCCTAAGCGCTAGGATTGCAGCGTGTGCTGTTCCTTCCCAAACTGGAGAACCTTGGGCTTCCTGCTAACTAGGCAAATATTCTACCCCTGAGTAACACCCGACCGACACCCCCGGGAAGGTCTTTATCGTTTGTTAAAAGTTAATCTTGTATGGACTGGAGAAGCGGTTCAACAGTTAAAATAATGTGTAACTTATGCAGCGGACAAGGGTTTGGTTTGTAGCACCCATGTCAAGTGGCTCAGAGCTGCCTTTAACCCCAGCCAGCTCCAGGGGATCAACGCCTACTTCTGGCCTCCAGAAAAATCACTTTCAATATAGGACACGCACACCTAGACAAAAATATAATCTCCTTACTTTTCCACAACGGTGCTCTCTCCTTGATTCCACTATTTGTCTTTAGTTGCAGTTTTCATCTAGCCTAAGGGTCGCCAGCCTCAAATGGGGGCAGTCGAAAATTCAAGTGTTCACACTATCCAATGACTGCTACCACATCCACCAGTTGTCAATCTGGGCCCTTTGACTTCCCTGTCCCACTTATAAGCTTCTTCAAAGCATGAAAACATGTGCTATATAGAAAATGATTTCTATTATTCAACAGCTCAAACAGAGAGTGGCAGGAACACATTTCGAGTACCCTTCAGAGACACATGTTGGATTGTGGCTATATTATACCGGACTGGACGGGGTAGGGACCCACTTGGCCACCTTCATATTAAGCAATCTTAGAAGGTTCACGATTGTTACAAGCTACAACTGGTTCCTCAGGCCCGGAGAACTAGGGTTCCAGTGGGAGCGGGGTGCAGAGTTGGTCCCAGCCGCCTCCCGGCGGGGCGGGGCGTACCCGCGACTGTCGGGCCACGCCCCCTCGAGGCGTGCTGCCTGTCGGGACTTGTAGTCCCAAGGCCCACCGGAAGGCGTGAAGGGCAGGCGTTGCGGCCTTTCTAAGCTTGAGGTCACCTCTCCGTTACGCTCCCTGATTCTCAGGCGTGGCCTCCTGGAGCGCCCGGCCCTCGGCTGCTCGGTCGCGTCTTCTGGGTTACAATAAAGTTTTCCTCCTTGTACGGAGCTCAAGATGGCGGCCTCCTGGTCGTCCTTGGTTACCCTGCGCTCCGCCGCGCGCAGCCGGCTGGCTGGGAGAGGTGTTGGGTGCGGGGCGCGGGTCCTCGCAATCCCTCCTCCGGCCCCTGGCCCTGGGAAACCCCTTTGGAAAGGTCAGTGACCGTGTCACGAGCGGGCCGCGCAAGGCCCCGGGGTCGTCCCACCGTCTGATCTCTCCCAGCCGCACCCGTGCCTTCACAGGTTTTAGGGAGCCTAGGGGCGAGTTCGTGTCCCTCGTTGCCCGGAAGGAGCTCTGAGCACTTCAGGCAGCGGCCCAGAGTAACTTCCATTTGAGGGTCAGAGGCCAACCCCGTTCTTTCCCAGATACCTGAGGCCTGGAGAGCGCAGGTGTTCAAGTGCCCGGCTTGGAGGGATGGGGTCAGGCAAAGTCGGGTTGGTGTGCGGGGAGCTTTTCACCCTACCCCAGCTGGGTTCCTAGGCTGGTGTTGGACTTTTTTATTTTTTATTTTTTTTTGGATTTTCAAGACAGGGTTTCTCTGTGTAGCCTTGGCTGCCCTGGAACTCACTCTGTAGACCAGGCTGGCCTTGAACTCAGAAATCCGCCTGCCTCTGCCTCCCAAGTGCTGGGATTAAAGGCGTGCGCCGCCACCACCACCACCGCCCGCCTGGTAATGGACTTAAAAGTCTTGCCGGTCAGGGACCCTGGGCCCTCTCCCCGCCCATTTTCTCCAGGCAGTCTTAAATTCCTAGAGGCATCAGTTTATCTGTCTGACTGACTGTCTGTCTGTCTGTCTAGCTATCTATCTGGTTTGCCCCTGACCTTCGATTCTTTGGTTTTACTGTTGCGTGTCTGTGAATGACTGGATTATATTTTGGCTAACCAAATTCAAACGCTTGGTTAGCCAAATTATAATCAAGCGGTCTCACTGTTGTAGTACGGGCTGGCGACAAACTTGAGAACCTCCTGTCGCCCTTTTCCGGAAGTGCTAATTTTACCTCTCCGTTCACTGAACTGGTTACTCAAAAGACAGCAAACCCTGTGTCATTTCCTTGGCGCTTAAGGATGGTGATCGGTGTCTGATGAGCAGCTATTTTCAAATGAATGACGTTATTCTCCTGGTCTTTCCCCGTTCACAATTCTGCTTTACCTTTTCTCATCTCCAAGCGCCTCTTTATATACCTTAATAAACTGATCTAATTTAACAGAGTATATATGTAAATACCTATTTTCATCATCTCAAGATAGATTTTTGTTTTTTCCGAGACAGGATTTCTCTGTGTAGCCCTGGCTGTCCTGGAACTCACTCTGTAGACCAGGCTGGCCTCGAACTCAGAAATGCCCCTGCCTCTGCCTCCCAAGTGCTGGGACTAAAGGCGTGTGCCACCACCGCCTTTAAAAGTAAAAAACATTCCCTTCTATTTTATAAACAAGAAAAGTACTGAAGTTTAGATTTCATCAGTCTGGATTACAGTTTCTGCCCCTTTCTTCACAGCCCCGCCCCAATCAAGAAATAACCCCGGGAGGGGCGTGTTTAGTCTTCACACTGTTTTATCTCTATTTCCCCCCTCTTGTTTGAAGTTTCATTTAGCAAAGCCCGGCTTAAACAAAGGCAGGAAGGAAGCGATGGAGAGACTATGAGGACAGGAAGGGCAGGATTTGGCTTGATTTTCAGCAGTACAGTGCTTTGAACCCAAGGTCTGCTGTGCACTAGGCCACCCTTCTGCCACCGAGCAATATAGTTTCAGTTCTAGGCTGGCTCTGAATTCAGGTGGGGCTTGATACCGGCCGTCCTCCTTCCTCAACTGCTAGATAGCTTGGGATTGGCTACCCGCACCACGAGGTCTGGCTGGTCACTCCTTCATTGTTTCTTTAACACTTATCTACGTGTGTGTGAGTGTTGGCCAACATGTGTGTTTGTGTACCACATGTATGCATAGAGCCTGTAGAGATAGGAAGAGGATGTCAGGTCCCCTGGAACTAGAGTTACCGAAAGTTACAAGAGGCTGTGTGGATGCTGAGCACCGAGCCTGAGTCCTCCAAAAGAGCAAGCATCTTGTGCTTTTAACCATGGAGCCATTTCTGTAGGGTCTTGTGTTTAATGCCTCGTGTTACTTTAATACTGGGCCTGGCTCAGCCGTTTGTAAACTCCACCTTGAAAGATCCTGGAATGCTATTGCTCATCCCAGACTTAGGTAGCACATTATGAACTTCAGTTTGGCATTTGTGTATGTGTATGTATACATATATACACACACACACACACACACACACATATATATATATTGTTTTTTTTTGTTTTGTTTTGATTTTTCGAGACAGGGTTTCTCTGTTTAGCCCTGGCTGTCCTGGAACTCACTTTGTAGACCAGGCTGGCCTGGAACTTAGAAATCCGCCTGCCTCTGCCTCCCAAGTGCCATCCATCACCACCCGGCGGGATATGTATATTTTCATTAGGTGCATTTAACTATTTTCTGTAATTTAAGTTCTTTTAATTTTCACTACTTGTTTTCTTTAGCTCTCAGTAAACCTTCATTTAACAAAAAGTTGTGAATTTTTTTTTTTTTTTTTTTTTTTTTTGAGACAGGGTTTCTCTATGTAGCCCTGGTGGTCCTCAAACTTATTCTGTATACCAGGCTGCCCTTGAACTCACAGAGATCCACCTGCCTCTGCCTACTGAGTGCTGGGATTAAAGGCCTGTACCACCACTGGGCCAGATTGACACCCCTTAATAGTTAAAGGAAAGCCTTTTATCAGACGGCAAAGTGGCCCTCCATGCTCCAGGGTTCAGGTAGTGATGGGAACTCTTATTGCCTGAGGCTAGACCATCACAGCAGGTTTGAAACCTGCTTGTGCTACATAGTGAGTTCAGGTCTAACTCTGTCTCTGCAAACCAGCAGACGGCTGACAACAACCAAGAAATATTGGCCAGTGTGCAGGTAGAAGTGACAACATTGTTAATCCATCTGAAGTCTTTTTTTTTTTTTTTTTTTTGGTTTTTCGAGACAGGGTTTCTCTGTGTAGCCTTGGCTATCCTGAAACTCACTCTGTAGACCAGGCTGGCCTGGAACTCAGAACTCAGCCTTCCAAGTGCTGGGCTTAAAGGGGTGCACCACCACCGCCTGGCCTCCATCTGAGGTCTTAAACTAAATGTAAAGAGTTGTGTGGAATGAGTTGGGCCCAGCCCTGGGAGGGACGCAGAGTCCTAAAGTTTGATAACTAGTATGTGATGAATCCTTTTTTTTTCTTAAAAACTTTTATACACACACATATACACATATGTAGACACATTCTTTTATTATTATTGTTGTTGTTGTTGTTGTTGTTGTTGTTATTATTATTTGAAAGAGGGTCTTGGCTGGAGCTGGCCTGGAACTCACTTGCCCGGCGTTCATTGGGCTTGCTTCAACCTTGCAACCCTCTTGTCTTGGCCTCCCAGCTGCTGTGACAGGCGAGGGCCACCAGCCCCAGCTGAACCTTTTCTATATTCTAGGCAGACCTGTAATCGTTTCCTTCTTTCTTACAGTCTGAGTTTCGTTTGTTTTTCCAGCCAAGTGTGGAGAGAACAGCCTTACTGGTTTTTATGGTTCTGAGGGAGAGGGGCCCGAGGTGAACCTGAGATGGGGGTTGCCATTTGGATTCAAAGAGCCGTGGATGCCAAGGGCTTGGTGAGATAAGGTGGTGGAGGGTTCCTGGAATAGATGTGGTTGGGTCTGTTTCGGCACAAGTGCTCCTGGGGCTGCCGGGATATACCAGGCATTGGGGGGACGCTGAGACTGGAAGGAAGTTGGACTCGTTGAGAAGGCAGTTTGGTTCCGCCTAGTTATTGCTGTGGAGAAGGGCAGGGTGGTGGGGAGGGAATCCAGACGCGGCTTCTCGGAAGAGTGGACAGTCCTTGGCTCCTCGGCTTCTCGGTAGAATGGACAGTCCTGAAACAGAGAAGGAAGGCTAGCTTAATATCAATGTGGAGTTCCTAGTTTGGGCTCCTTAAGGGAAACTAAGTCAAGATGGAAAAGAAGCCCAAAGGGGCAGTTCCATTGTTTTTGGCTTAAATTGTTGTTGTCGTTTTTTAAACTTATTTATTTATTTATTTATTTAATTTATATGGGTACTTTTGTTTATATTCAGTTATTTAAATTTTTTTATATTTTTTAATGATCTTTTTTAAAGGTTTATTTATTTTATGTGGGTACACTGTTGCTGTCTTCAGACACACCAGAAAAGAGCATCTGGTCCCGTTACAGATGGTTGTGAGCCACCATGTGGTTGCTGGAGTTTGAACTCAGGACCTCTGGGAGAGCAGTCAGTGCTCTTACCCGCTGAGCCATCTCTCCGGCCCTGTATTTTATTTATATGGGTGTGCGTATATCTGTATACCAGATGACAGCAACAGACAGTTGTGAGCAGCCATGTGGGTGCTAGGAAGTGAACGCAGGACCTCTGGAAGGGCAGTGAGTGCTCTTAACCACCGAGCCCTCTAGTCCCCTGGTGTTTTGTGTTTTGTTTTTTTAAATAAAACATCTAAGGTCCCTTGGAAGGCGGGCAAGCATTTATAACCACTGAGCCCTCCCTAGCCCTGAGATTCAGTTTTGATTGGTTCAACTTGTGGTGTTGGTGATGGTGCTAGCTGTGGGGTGTGGGGAGGGAGGAAGGAGTAGAAGGCAGGGGGAGCAGAAGGACGGAGGACGGAGGACGGAGGACTTGCCTGGGCTGGGCTGCAGAGTGGAAAGCAGAAAAAAATAAGTCTAGAGGAGGGCTTACGCCCATGAAAAGATGGCCTCCAGGAAGTGCAGAGAAGGCGAGGAGAACGGGGACAGATAACAAAAAGGAGGGCATCTCAGGATTTTCCAACAGAAAAAAAAAGTCCTGCCTAAAATTCTGCTTTATTTGAGCTAGCCTAGGAAGAGTGTGTTTCGTAGGGTCAAGAGACTGTGAGAGTCAAATCTCAGGATTTCTCTTGGTTGTAGCATGGTCCTGGGGCACGCACTGTATTTTTAGGTGTTGCTGTGGGATGGTACCGTGTTCCGTTCCGCTTGCTGCAGTCTCATCTTCACACAGAGATCCTTCTCCATAGGAGCGGAAGTAGCTCACGCAGCGAGGACTGTGCTCAGTAAACCGTCTCCTAGCCGTCTCCTAGTCCACTTTGTATGTCTCAGTGTCGTGACTGTCTTTATGTGAAACAATTCAAGTCCATTTGTTATTATTAGCGTTTATTATTAGAAATGAGCATTCTCTACCCCTGCCCCCATTCCCTTTGTTTTGTTTTCAAAACAGGTTTTTTTTTTTTCTGTGTAGCCCTGGCTGTCCTGGAACTCATTTGTAGACCAGGCTGGTCTTGAATTGAGAGATCTGCCTGCCCTTGCCTTCCAAGTGGTGGGATTAAAGGCATGCGCCAGCATTGCTTTTAGGCCCACTCTTGAGAGTGCTTTTAAAAAAGATTATATTTTAAAATACCATTATTCTTTTAAACATTAGATATAGTTCTAGGATAAATGGAAGGTTCTTCGTAGTAGGGCTGATCTACAAATACATGATTAAAAAAACCCACCGGGCGGTGGTGGCACTTGCCTTTAATCCTAGCACTTGGGAGGCAGAGGTAGGCAGATTTGTGAGTTCGAGGCCAGCCTGGTCTACAGAGTGAGTTCCAGGACAGCTAGGGCTATACAGAGAAACCCTGTCTCGAAAAACCAAACCAAACCAAACAAAAAGAACCACACAGCCAGGCAGTGGTGGTGCTCGCCTTTAATCCCAGCACTTGGGAGGCAGAGGCAGGAGGATTTCTGAGTTCGAGGCCAGCCTGGTCTACAGAGTGAGTACCAGGACAGCCAAGGATACACAGAAAAACCCTGTCTCGAAAAATCAATAATAAAAAAAAAAAGAACCGTACAAACTTGTGGGTGAGGAGATGGCTCAGCAGTCAAGAGCACTGGTTGCTCCCAGAGGACCTGGGTTTGACTCCTGGCACCCACATGATGTCTCCCAGTTGTCGGTAACTCCAGTTCAGGAATTCCAGTTCCAAGACATCCAATGTCATCAGGGCACAAGTGGGACAAAGACATATATGTAGGCCAAACACATAAATAAGAATTTAAAATACAAAAACAAAAACCCCACAAACTAAACAGGCCTAGAATATATTACTTAAAAAGCTTTGTCCCCTTACGTTGCTGATGAATATGGAATATGAATGTTTTGGATTTGTCTTTTCATGAAAAGAACCACAGAAACAAAAGATGCCAAAGCCTGGGAGTTGGTGACACAGCCTTGGGACCGTAGAGTAATACACTATGTGAATTCTCCAGCAAACAAAAAGTCGTTTTGGTTCTTGCATGTATGAAATACTATTTTCCCTATGCTGCTTGTTTCTTTCTGACCTGAGACCAAGATTTGTCCAGCTTTTCTATTTTATTTTGTTATTTTATTGTATGTGTAGGAATGGAATGTTTTGTCTGCATGTATGTCTATGTATCACTTGCATGCCTGCTGCCTATAGAGGCCAGAAGAGGATGCTGGATTCCCTGGAACTGGAGTTACAGATGATTGCGAGCTGCCTTATGGGCGCTGGGAACTGAACCCGGGTCCTCTGTTAGAACAGTCACTGCGCTTAACTGCTGAGCCATCTCTCCAGCCCCAGCCCCAACTCTTAAAGGCACTTTCTTTTTTTAGAGATTTATTTATGTACTTACTTACTTAATGTATGTGAGTACACTGTAGCTGTACAGATGTTTGTGAGCCTTCATGTGGTGGATGGGAATTGAATTTTTAGGACCTCTACTTGCTTCAGTCAACCCCACTCGCTTCCCTCTGCCCCACTCCGGTCAACTCCACTTGCCCAGTCCCTGCTCGATCCAGCCCAAAGATTTATTTATTATTGTACATAAGTACACTGTAGCTGTCTTCTGACACACCAGAGGAGGGTGTCAGATCTCATTGCGGGTGGTTGTGAGCCACCATGTGGTTGCTGGGATTTGAACTCAGGACTTTTGGAAGAGTAGTCAGGCACTTTCTTGTGGAAGTGCAACCCTGTATTCTGAGTCTCAGTTAGCCTGGGCTACACAGGAAGACACTATCTTAAAACCCTTCTCCCCCAAGCCCCAAAACAGCAGCAATGAAAACAAAAACTAGAAGGTTGATGAATTGGCTCAGTGGGTAGAGATGCTTGCCTCCAAGTCTGGGTGGCCCGGGCTTGATCCCTGGGATATGGTGGAGGGAGAGAATCAAGCTACTTAACTTGTCCTCTGACCTCCACCTACACTCGGTAGCATGTTTGACCCACCCCTCCCCAGCTGGCTGTTTTAGCCAGTCAATCAAAAAGGTAATCAGAGACACAAAACAAACAAACAAACAAACAAACAAACTAAGCGTGCTGGATGCTACTGTTCCTGCTGCTTGCCTTCCTCGGCCAGGACAGTTCCTTGGGCTCCATCTGTAAATTCCGTCTCTTGGAAATGGCTGGCAATGACCACACTACTGTGAGTATGTCTGGTTTTGTATGCATCTCTCTCTTTCTCTTTTTAATTTTAATATTTATATTTTTTGTTTTTTCTAGACAGGCTTTCTCTGTGTAGCCTTGGCTGTCCTGGAACTCACACTGTAGATTATGTTGGCCTTGAACTCAGAAAGATCCACCTGCCTCTGCCTCCCAAGTGTTGTAAGAATCTCTTGACCACATCACGCTGTGCCAGTGGAGTCTGTGTGACTGCATCTTAAAAAAACCCAACACATTATTAATGGTCTGTATGTGTGTCTGGTGTGTGGGCATGGCCCATATGTAGAGCTTAGAGGACAGCTTTGTGGAGTCAGCTGTCTCTCTCTCCAGCTTTATGTAGGTTCCAAGGATCCAACTCGGGTGGTCAGGCATGTGCAGCCACCGCTCTTCCCCATTGGGCTATCTTGCTGGCTCTGGTTAGCTTTTCCAATTTCTTCTATTATTGTTCTCACCCCAGAGGCTACTTGTATCCTCGAGTTTTCTGTCTGTGTTCTCTACCAGGTGGCAGGTGGCAGGTGGCAGTTAGGAAGTTACAGACCCTGAACCTATAATTCTTTTTTGTTTTGTTTTGTTTTTTTGAGACTGAGTTTCTCTGTATAGCCCTGGCTGTCCTGGAACTCACTCGGTAGACCAGGCTGGCCTCAAACTCACAAATTCACCTGCCTCTGCCTCCCAAGTGCTGGGATTAAAGATATGTGCCACTACTGCCCGGATCTACAATTCTTTTTTAAAAGTCATATTTTAAGTGTATTATTTGACAACTTAATACATGCATACAGTATGTTTTGATCTTCTCTACTCCCCCCCAACACAGGGTCTCACTGTGTAGCCTTGGCTGTCCTGGAACTCACTATGTAGACCAGGCTGGCTTCAAACTCACAGAGGTCCACCTGCCTCTGCCTCCCGAGTGCTGGGGTTCATGGACCACTTCGCCAAGGTTTTTTTCTTATACCCCACCAAGTGTTGTCTATGTGAGCATGGTGTGGGGCAGACACTGCAGAGTAGGCAACCTACAGCAGTGTGTACGCTACCAAAGAAAACTGTTCTCTACCCCTCAGTAACCACCGAGCGCTCACTCCTCAGCTAGGGGTAGGGTCCTGTGGCCCCTCCCTCATTCATGCTGGGATGCTGGCTGGCTCGTGTATTTAACCACTGTAGCTGTGAGTTCATTCCAGCCATGATGTGTTCCTAGTACGCTATTTTCTATCACTGATTCCCCATCCTCTGGCCCTTCCGTTCTTTCTGCCCCTCTTTGGTGTTCTCCAAATCTTGGTGGGCCATGTGCGAGTAGGTAGGTTGGTATAGATGTCCACTTAACGGTAACTCGCTCTCACCACTTGGACCAGTTGGTTGAGAATCTCTGCAGTAGCCACTGCCCACTTCCGAAGCTTCTCAGACTAAGGATGAGAACAGCACTGACCTGTGGGGATACATGAATATATTATCTTGTAATTAGAGGGTTTTTTTGTTTTTTTTCGAGACAGGGTTTCTCTGTGTAGCCCTGGCTGTCCTGGAACTCACTCTGTAGACCAGGCTGGCCTCGAACTCAGAAATCCGCCTGCCTCTGCCTCCCAAGTGCTAGGATTAAAGGCGTGCGTCTCCCCTCCCCCCAGGGGAAGTTTTTTTTTTTTTTTTTTTTTTTTTTTTTAATGTACCTTAGTGTTTTGTGTGCATATAGGTCTGCCCCTGGACCTGGAGTCACAGACAGCTACAAACTGCCACATGGGTGCTGGGACCTGAACTGGGTCCTCTGGAAGAACAGCCAGTGCTCGTAACCACTGAGCCACATCTCCAGCCCCACGTGAATATATCTAGAAGGCAGTTTGGCAACGTGACCATCTAGCAAAACAAAAGAACAGTTGTAGGTTCTCTCCCTGCCCTGCCCTGGTGCCATCCCCCACCCTCATCCTTTGCTGGATTCGGAGTTACCAGCCTTGAATCCTGTCCTGTGGAGCAAGCCTCGAATCCAGCAAGGTGGGTCACTCCAGTAACAGTCACGCCACACTGCAGCAGGCACACCTTGTCTGGCAGGTCAGTGTGGTAGTATCAGGGTCCAGCTGTGCGATAAGGCCCTGATACCTTCCCCTCCCTAGTGGCTGGGAGAGCATCCAACACTGATGGGAGCTAGTTGGCAGGGAGACACTTCTGGGTCCGCTGCTGTACAATTCTATTTTGTCCTTTTAAAAACTCTTTCAGTCCTGCACATCTATGGTGCAGAGTACAATAACTGCATACACAGATGGTATCAAGATAAATACCCATCCTGCCTCCCTCCACACTATCACAAACTTGTGCTGGGAGCCCTCAGCTCTGCTCTGTTACATCTTCATGAGGTATGTAGTAAATAGTCACAAACTGTAATCAGCCGGCTGTGTTTTGATGCCCGTTACCTGACCTTCTGTCCCCCTTCATCTCTAGCCTGTCACTGGCCAGCTATTCAACTCTCTACTTCCATAAATCAACTTTAGCTTCCCTGTGTGAGAGAGACCATGCCATGGGCAGCATCCGTCTTCCTCTGCCTGACTTGTCACACTGAGTGCCGTGAGCAGCATCCGTCTTGCCACATCCTAACTTGTCACACTGAGTGCCGTGAGCAGCATCCGTTTTCCTCTGCCTGGCCCGTAACACTTAGTGTGTTGCCGTCCAGCTCCATGCATGAACATGGGATTGATTCTTACTTAGGGCAGCTCTCTCACAGGTTTATCCTTATATTTCCTATGTGACTCCAGCAGACTCTGTTTAAAAATCCTCATTTATATGTGGGTGAATCTATCCAGTTTGAAGTAAACTGGGGCTGGGACATAGCAGGTACAGTGCTTATCTAGCATGCTCAGAACCCTGGGTTTGGTCCCTCATAAAACCAAAGGTGGGGGCACACACTTGTAGCCCCAGCACTCAGAGGTGGAGCTGATGGGGTCAGATGCTCAAGGTTATATTCAGCAATGTAGTGAGTTCGAGGCCAGCCTGGGTTACATGAGATCCTGCCTCAATTAAACAACACAACAAAGCGATCAATCATTTTCTTTATAATTTGAAAGAAAAGAGATCTCTTAGTCCTCATTATCAAATCGTGTGAGCGCAGTGAATACTAAGAAGTTCCACAGTGTGCTGGGCCATGCCTGTGATTACTTCAGAATGGTTTTATTCAGATTTTTAGGCACTATTTTACTGATTTGTTATCATGAAATTTAAAGTATCCCCCCTCCCCCGTAACATTATACACATCGGCACATTTAAGATTACCTACCTTCTAGAGGAAAAGAATGATAACTGGGAAGCGCTTAGTTTTAATTTTCATAATTTTTCTATTTAAATCAAAAGCACCCTTTTAAAGCCCCTAAATCAGCCTTTTATAAATAAAGTAAATCATCGTGCGATGCATTCCTTGATGATGGCTTATGTTGTTTTTCTAAAGAAAGAGTTTAATTAAGATTTGATTTTCTTTATTCTGCACCTTGTTTACTCGTCACCAAATCAAACACGGGTCTTCAATGTCACCCAAGAGGCTTGACTTTTTGAGTCCTTTGTGACCGTTTCGTTTCTCAAAAAAGAAGTGGAATGTTTATCTTTTGGGTGTGATTAGAACATAGCCGAGCATAAAGGAGCTGCCTCTGACCCCGGATAGGCTTCTGCCTCCATCACAGGACATCGCTGGTCAGTGGCTACTGTTGACAGTTTGCTGGAATCAACACAAATGTACAAATAAGCTAGGAATAATTTGTACACAGTATTTGAATGATGTTTAATAAATATGCATTAAAAATCTAATTACAGTAATGAAGTTTACAGCTGAAATTTTAATCCAGCCCTTTAGAAATATTAAATGTGTTTTTCCTGATTGTGCATTTTTCTCCTGGCAGTTGGGTAAACATTTTAAACTAGAAATCGGAATGCCTTATAGAGTTTGGATTCGTTTAACTAAGCATGTGTTTGTTCCCCTTTGGGAAGAAGTCAGGCTTCTTCCTTCTGTAACGGGTATTTTGAAGAATTTTCCATTAGTTCTGGCTTGGGACTGGTAGACATATGTGATCCCGGGTGACCATTAACATGTGACCTGGAGAGACTTGACTGCTATCTTGGTTCCATTCTGGGTCTATTTCTTCATGTCAAAATGGGGCTGATTAGTCTTGTGTCTTCCTTGTTCGTCATCGGTGAGGCTCAGATAGCTATTACGAGACAGACAGTCCACTGAAAGCTGTCAAGAATGTATGGCTGTGCCGGCAGTAACTGAGCCTCTGATGTTGAAGCTCCGGGGACGATGGCCCTCGGTTAGTGAGTACTCCAGTTCAGCCTAAGACTAGTGATGCTGCTTGGATTCTAGAGAATGTTCAAGGCTAACCATGGCACAGGGATTCACTGATGCAGAGACTGCATTCAATGTGGAGACAAGGCCTCTTTAGCCTCGACTGTTCTGGAACATGCAATGATTCTACTACCTTGGCCTCCCCAGTGCCCAGTGCTTGGGTCACAGGTGGGAGCCAATCCTAATTGAGTGTTTCTGGGATCATCCACGGAGCCTCTGTAGATAATCTGCCTCTTTACTGGTTTTTTAAGACAGAGCCTTGTTATGCACATACACTTGTCTGGAACTCACTATGTTGTGGAGGTCATCCTTGAACTCACAGCAACCGTCCTGTGTCAGCTTTCTCAGTGCTGTACACAGGAGCAAAAGAAACAGAACATTTATGCATCCCGAGGCTTTTTTTTTTTGGGAGGGGGGAGGGTTCGAGACAGGGTTTCTCTGTATAGCCCTGGCTGTCCTGGAACTCACTCTGTAGACCAGGCTGGCCTCGAACTCAGAGATCCGCCTGCCTCCGGCTCCCAAGTGCTGGGATTAAAGGCGTGCGCCACCACCGCCTGGCGCATCCCGGGGCTGTGCTTGTTACCAACCCTGTCCCAGGCACTTTTGACAACTAGGTTACATCACTTTAGGTTTGTCTGTTTCTGATTTATGTACTGTCTGGTTATGACCAGTTTGACATAAGCTAGAGAGATCTGGGAAGAAGGTGAGGAGTTGCTTCCATTAGATTGACTTGTGCGTATGCCTTTGGGGCGTTTTTAAATCGCTAACTGATGAAGGAGGGCTAATCCTTTGTGGGAGGTATCATCCTTAGCAGGTGGCCCTGAGCTGTCTCTGTGGGGCAGAGCAAAGAAACAGGCCAATGGCCTCTGCTTGGTTCCTGCCTCCAGGTTCCTGTTGGAGTCGCTGCTCTGCCTTTCCTTGCTGGCAGCCTCTGACGGGAACCTGTAAGCCAGATGAATCCTTTCCTTCTGAGGACATTTGGTCCGTGTTTTATCACAGCAATAGAAAGCTCTGGATTACTCCACTCACCATTATGTCGGTGAGACTTCACTAAGGTAACATTCAGTGGAGAAATTCAGAGTTACAGTTTTTTTCATGTGTAGTTTTCTGTCATTCTCTCTCTGAATGAATGACTGATTTACCATACCACAGTTTTTGTTTGTTTGGTGGTAAGTTTTTTTTGTTTTTGTTTTGGTTTTTTGGTTTTTTGTTTTTTGTTTTTTTTTTGAGATGGGGCACTCTCTATGTAGTCCTGTCTAGCCTGGAACTTGTAATGTAGACAAGAATTTCTATTTGCCTTCCTGACTCACCTTCCTGAACGTTGGGGTTACAGGCATGTACCTCCAAACACAGGTAGGTGGTTTTTGTTTTTTTTTTTTTTTTTGAGGTTTTGGTATTTTTTGGTTTTGTTTTTTGATTTTTTTTTGGAGACAGTCCCCTGGGTTACCTAGGTGGATCTCAAATTCTTAGACTCAGACAGTTCTCCTGCCTTGGCCTCAGTAGCTGCTAGGACACAGGCACCCACATAGGTGTGCCTAGCAAATAACTCATTTCCCCTTTTACTATACTAGGGATCAAACTCAGAGCCTTAGATAAGTTAGGCAAACATTCCATTATTAGTCTAAACCTCTAGTTTCTAATGCTAATTAAACTTATTTTTAGATTTATTTTATGTGCATGAGTGCTTTGCTTGCAAGTATGTGTGTGCACCATGCTCATGCTTGGTCTCCTCGGAAGTCAGAAGAGGGTGTTGGAGCCCTTGGAACTGGAGTGACATATGTTTGCAAGCCACCAGGTGGGTGATAGGATCCAAACCTGGCCCTCTGCAGGAGCAGTGAGCGCTCTTCAGGACTGAGCCGCTTCTCCACTCCTCCAAAGCCTCATTTTAAATCCATGTTGTATTTTTAGGTACTGGGGTGCTTTTACAATGCTTAGTCAATGCGAGGTATGATACCGCTGTGAATGTGACTGTGCGTATTTAGTTATAGAGGTATATTCTTTGTTGAATTTGTAAGTAGGAATGTTAATGGTTCCTAGTTATAGGAATTGTCCCAAATACCGTGTTCCAGTGTGGTAATGGTTCCATGATGGTTTTTATGGTTACAGAAGGAAGTGCTAGGTAAATCAATGAGCTTGCAGATAATTCATTATTTGAAAGTGGGGGAGGGGGCGCATCAGGCCCTTCATTTTACTTTGAATTCCGCCTGTCCCTTCTCACAAACCAGCTCTTTTCTTGGCATTTTATAATAGGTAATGTTTTAGCTTCTTTTGCTTGCTGTGACAAAAAACGGCCTAATCAAGGCGACTTAGCAAAGAAAGCATCTCATTCTAGGTGGCAGGCACAGGCCCCGGAGCAGTAGCTGAGAGCTCCTCAGCAAGGGAGAGGGCGGGAGGGGGAGGGGGAGAGGCCGGGGGAGAGGCCAGGGGAGGCTGGAATGGAGTGGGTTTCTGAAACCTCCAAGCCCACCCCCAGTGATGCACCTCCTCCAGAAAGGCCACACCTAATGCCTCCCAAATGTTCCCTCCAAGTTCGGCCAACCATTTAAATATCCGAGCCTGTGGGGGCCACCCTCTTTCAAACTACCACAGTCAAGGATGGTGGCAGCCAAGGGGTGGGGTGGGGTCTCTGCTTCAAACCTCAGATGCCGTGGCCAGTCAGACAGCAAGGAGGGCAGTGAGTGGTACCAAGGGAACCACTCTGGCTGCGGTTCTGCACTCTGCTGGCTCTCCACTGTCCCGACTCGGTCACTCAGCTTTGCAGGATCTTCAGTTACAGGCGTGGCTGTTTTCCTGGGAATTGTAGTTTGTTTGGTTGAGGTTGGGCATAATCAACCACATACTTACACTTTGCTTATACTTAGTAGACACTTGAGTAGACTTTTATGACATTTTGCTTTGTCGGGTCCCCGCCCCCAGCCCCTCTGCCCCCTCTTTCTCTCTACTTCTTGCTTGCCATGTAGCCCTGGCTATTTTAGAATTTGAATTCTGTGACCTTAACCTGTGGGGTACTGGGATATCAGGTGTCACCACGCCAGCCTAGGCACAGCTTCCTCCATTAGTGCTTTTGTTGTTTTGTTTGTTTGTTTGTTTTTCGAGACAGGGTTTCTCTGTGTAGCCCTAGCTGTCCTGGAACTCACTCTGTAGACCAGGCTGGCTAGAACTCAAAAATCCGCCTGCCTCTGCCTCCCAAGTGCTGGGAATAAAGGCGTCCCCGGCTCTTGTTCAGTTTTGTTGCAGATAGAAAACTCTGAAAGGTCTGAGGTTTGCCTTTGTGCCCTGCTGAAGATAACACATTCGTTGGTCAGAAGCACAGATCTTGATTTTCTAGTCTCAGAGCTTCCTGTGAGCTTCAGTCCTGGTCCCTCCAGTGCCAGAGTTGAACATAATCAGCAGTTTGTGTCACTGTTGAGAAACCCAACGCTCAGGAGACCCCCATCTTTCTTAGGGGTCTGCAGAGAAATCTTCCCAGCCTTTGATCTGAAGAGAAAGAACAAACTAGAATAAAACTCCACTTTCTGTTAGGCAGAATACCCTTTTTGGCTTTTGTGGTCTCTGTTGTGTCAGTCCATAAGCTGGGCATGGCCAGTGAGCCCTGCAGAGTCTACAAACCCCTCCTAGCTAAGTAGTCACAGACGCCTGGCTTATTTGTTTTGAATTAAAAATATTTACATGTGGCAGCGTGGATTTATAATCCCAACACTTGGGAGGGGGCAGGAGAGTGAGCAGCTTAAGGCTGTGTGTAGCTGCTGAGTGAGTCTGAGGTCAACCTCGGCTGTGCACAGCCCCATCTCAGAACAAACAAGCCACCACCCACAAAGCACAACAAAACAAAGGTATTTCGGTGTGTAGTATGACTGTGCTTCTCATGTGTGTTCTGCCTCTCCTGTGCACTGTGGATACTTGGTAAACAGTGAGTATACAGAGATGGGATCTCCTTTAAAATGAATGACAAATATGTGGTTACGAATTGATAAAAACAAAAAACCCAAACCGACAAACAAACCAACAGAACAGTGGCAAGATTGTTCTGTTCTGAGCTGTATGGTGGTGAGAGGTGCTTATGCCAAGCCCAGTGACCTGAGTTTTCTCCGAGACTCACAGGGTGGAAGGAGGGATGGGACTGCCAAAAGTTGTCCTCTAATTTTTAGTTTAAAAAATTCAAAAGATTGGTTTATTCCATTTCTCTCCAGAATATCTGTCCCAGCCATGGCTCTTTCACTGTTTTTGCTTTTTTTGTTTTGTTTATTTTGTTTTGTTTTGATGCGGAGACAGGGTGGCCATAAAGCTGCCTTTATCTCTAGTTTGTAGCTGGTGATGACCTTAAACACGTGATCCTCTAGCTGCCTCCCCCTCCCAAGTGCAGGGCAATGGGCCTTTTTATTGGAGCATTTCATGTTTATCTCACATTTGGTAGTCAGGAGCTCTTTATAGTTTTCTTTCTGGGTGTTTGAGTAGCATGTGCCTGTTCCCCTGAGGGAAGGCCAGAGGCTCTGTCCGGCCCGTCTTCCTGTCAGCTCTCTGTTGTTTTTCCAGACAGGATATCTTCACTGAACCTGGAGCTCATGGCTAGACTGGCGCTCAGTGAGTTCCAGGGTCAGTTCCACCCCGGGCTGGGGTTACAGTCTGTACTGTAGGTGGCTGCTGGGGACCCTAACTGAGGGCCTCAAACTCGGCTGTCTGGAGCAGTCTCCACAGCCCCTCCGTTATTTTCTAAGGGCTTTAGGTTAGGACTTGAGGAAAAGATTTAGGAATAATTGGTAATTTATAACATTTTATCTTTCCTTTTTTTTTTCCAACACAGATTTTCTCTGTGTAGCCCTGGCTATCCTGGAACTTACTGTGTAGATAGACCAGGCTAGCCTTGAACTTTCTGCCTGCCTCTGCCTCCTCAGTGCTGGGATTAAAGGCGTGCGCCGCCCACCACCGCCCGGTATTAACATACTTCTTTTCTCATATTTTGTTTATGCCTTTGTGAAACATTTTCTGTGTTTTTCATAAAGACCTTGCATATTGATTAGTATCATTACTTAGACTTTTTTTTTTGTTTTCATTTTCTGAGATAGGATCCCACTCTGTAGTCCCTGGTACCTCCTTCCACTTGATTCCAGAGGCGTACTGAACTAGGTCTGAGAGTGTACACACCCTGAGCCTCCTGGCCTGCCTGCCCGCGTGCCGCCGCCTCCCTGCGTGCCGCCGCCTCCCTTCCTTCCCCTGGCTGAATTCTTTCTGTCCTTTTGATCTCAATGGAAGTGTCCGTCCCTCTCACTGCTTCCTTCCTTAACTTCCTGACCTAGGCTGCTATCTTTGGCTCTGTGATCTCACGGCTCCGTCCTTCTCGGTGCAGAGCAGTGTGTTTTGCTAGAATCTTTGTCCCAGTCTGTGCTTTTCTGAGAGTGCAGTTACAGGAGGCCATTTAGCTCAGCGTGAATGGCATTTGCCGTGTTGTGTGGTGCACGGAGCTTTGTAGACGCTGCATTTCTCCAGTTCTTTACTGCTAAATAAATTTTTCTGTTTAATGGTTTTTTGTTTTTTGTTCGATTCTTCTACAGACAATTAAGGAGTTCCTTGAGACAGGTTCTTACAGTTCTTCTGCTTCTACAGGTGAGAGGCTGGGACAACACAAGGTGCTACCATATCCAGCTAAGTCTTTTTTGCTCTTGCGACAGAGTCTTACTGCGTAGCCCAGGTTGGTCTCAAAATTGTGGCAATCCTCCTGCCTCAGCCTCTCGAGTGTTGGGATCAGAGATGTGTTCCACATTCTGTGTCGGCAGGTTCATCTGTTTGTCGTAGCCGCTGAGATTTTGAGTTTCCTTTGTGATCTGACCTAACTTGGTGTCAGGCTCATAGCAGAGACCGTAGTGTGTCGTGCGTGCAGGTTTCCTGCCAGCAAGAAATCACGGACAGACACACAGGATCCTTCTGCAGCCATTCTTTATTATATCTTCCAGAGGGCGACCCCCGACACCCCAAAAGCACTGCTTATATATGCCCTGGAGTGGCATGCTCATCTCTGATTGGCTGTTTGCTCAGGAGCGTAATACGCCCGGGATGGCTCTTGACTTGGCGGTCTTTGTCCCTAGGCACATGCGCAGTTTCTCTGTAAACTTGGGAGAGCACCAGATGTCAACGCCATCTGCTGGCTAACACCGCTCACTGCGGCTTCTTACAATAGTGGAGGTCACATCCATAGCAGAGGTCACAGCAGACAGAGGACTGTGCATTTCTGTCTTCATGTAGTGTCTGTATAATATATCTAACTCATGTGATTATATGTAAGCCTAATTACCCTCACAATTCTTTCAAGTCAGCTGTGTGAATAACAAGGGCTTGTAGACTCACACAAGAGGACTTCTCTCTGACCCTCTGATTGACTTTGTAGACTCACACAAGAGGACTTCTCTCTGACCCTCTGATTGACTTTGTAGACTCACACAAGAGGACTTCTCTCTGACCCTTTGACTTTGTAGACTCACCCAAGAGGACTTTCTCTCTCTGACCCGTTGACTTTGTAGACTCACACAAGAGGACTTCTCTCTGACCCTCTGATTGACTTTGTAGACTCACACAAGAGGACTTCTCTCTGACCCTTTGACTCTGGGCACTTAGTTGACATCACCACTGCTCTGGCCAGGTGGGAAGAGTTTTGCCTGCATAGTGATGTTAGAGGGCAGAATTCCAGCATGGAGAAGCAGAGCCAGGTACCAAGTGACCAGGAAGCTTAAGGAGGAGAGCCCGAGAGAAGTTTGCATTAGAGTCTCAGTTGCCTGGCTGCGGCCTGGCCATGACAAACCTGAGCCAGCCTGCAGTCCGTCTTGGTGGCTTTAATGAGGTGCTGGCCCCATGGGCTTCTCACACTTTCCCTCTACATCCTGGCTAGCCTTCTGCTTTCCTACCTGTCTTAGTCAGGGTCTTACTGCTGTGAACAGACACCATGACCAAGGCGACTTTTAGAAGGACAACATTTGATTGGGGCTGGCTTACAGGTTCAGAGGTTCAGTCCATTATCATCATGACAGGAACATGGCAGCACCCAGGCAGGTATGGTACAGAAGGAGCTGAGAGTTCTACATCTTCATCTGAAGGCTGCTAGTGGAAGACTGGCTTCCAGGCAGCTAGGATGAGGGTCTTATAGCCCACATCTACAGTGACGCACAGACTCCAACAGGGCCACACCTCCTAATAGTGCCACTCCCTGGGCAGAGCATATACAAACCCTCACACTACTCTTTTGAGTTATTTTAGTTTTTCTCCTGTGAGGAGAAACTGCCTCCTTCAGTTTTGTTGTTGTTGTTGTTTGTTTGTTTCGAAAAGTCAGATAATAAAAAGAAATGCAGTTTCATGGCTTTAGCAGTGACTGTTAATGCTAGTTTCCCTTCCTTTTACCCATCAGAGTTGCATTGGATATGTTCTTTTTGAAAAAAATCATTAAAATTCTTTATATCACTGTTGGGGATTGAGCCCAGAGCCTGGCTCAGGCAGAGTGTGCTCTGTGCCCCTGACCGGTGGCTTGGGCCTTGAATTTTAGTATGTCTCCAAATTTTGATTCTTTAGAACTTGTTTTTGAGAGGAAGTCTCTTGTAGTCTAAATTGGCCTGACTTCCTGTCCCCGTTCCCCTGGGTATAGGGAAAACCACGGTGTCTGGCTTAGAATCCACTGTACAGAGAAAACCTAACCCTGTTGAAGTGATCCGAAGGCATTTGGTGTTTGTATTATCTGTGAGAACCTCTCATAATCTGTTGATTTTGTTTTCTTCGGGGTATTAGGAAGGGAAGTGGGTCTCACTGTTTAGCCAAGCTGGCCTTGAACTTGTGCCTCAGACTTTGAGGATTCATAACTTTTGAAACTTGTCAGACTGCCCCCATATTGACTAACTGATTGATTGATTGATTCCTTCTTTCTTTCTTTTCTCCATTCTCCTTTCCTCCCTCCTGTTCCCTTACTTCTCACCCTCTTTCTCTTTGAGACAGGATTTCACTCTGTAGCCCAGGCTAGCCTTGAACTCTCAGCCATTCCATTAGGACTGAAGTCTCAGGGAATGACTCAGTAGGTAAAAAAGTTAGCCACACAAGACTGATTCCTGGAACTCTTCTAGAAATCTTATGTGGGGGCCATGTGCCTGCAACCCTAGGATGCCTGCCTTGCAGTGGGAGGTGGAGCCAGGAGGAAGCAGGCCTGGAACATGTAGCACAGCCATAGAACCCAGAGGCTGTGTCCCAGGGAGGTGGGAGCAAGGACTGACTCATGGAAGTTGTCCTCTGACCTGGTGTGTGATGGGGCGCACTCATGCTCACACTCAACACACAGATACACACACACACACACACACACACACAGCACACACCCCACACATACACACACTCCACACATACACACCTAAGTACCGGGATTATATAGACTGATGCCTGGCTTGAAAATAGTCAGACTAGCCGGGCGGTGGTGGCGCACGCCTTTAATCCCAGCACTTGGGAGGCAGAGGCAGGCGGATTTCTGAGTTCCAGGCCAGCCTGGTCTACAGAGTGAGTTCCAGGACAGCCCGAGCTACACAGAGAAACCCTGTCTCGAAAAAACAAAAACAAAAAACCAAACCAAAAGCAAAACCAAAAAAACTGCCTTTGAACTTCATGAACTGCCCTGCTTCTCAACTGACTCTCTTCCTGAGCTGCTCATAAACAGCGTCTCCTGAGAGTTGGGTGTAGCCTATCTCTGACTCATTCTGTCACATCTGTCTCTGATTCATCACTTTGTCTGTCCTTCAGTTAGATGTAATTGTTTGGGAGTAAAGGTGTGTAATCAGGGATTCCAGCCAGAGGGATTAAAGATGTGCATGAAGGGCATGCCTGCATTCCTGCCAGATCACACAGACTTAGGTCTTTGAATGTGATCCCTGGCCAGAGCGGCCTCTGTAGCATCTACCTGGTAGGGTGGTAGTGAAGATCAAATGACGTGGTCTGTAGAAAGTGCTCACAAAGGCTAGTGGTTGCGGCTGGGCTGCTGCTGTTCTTAACTACTTGGTCTCTGGGAGAGACCAAGCCTTCATTGGTACCTAGTTCTAATCATCTCTCCCTTTGTCGCTGCACATACACACACACACACACACACACACACACACACACGCACATGTGCACACACACACACACACACACACACACACCACATCGCCCCACCATGTAATGTAGCTGCGGTGACAGACA
>JADRCD010157724.1:16500-30429 GCA_019843815.1 Montemys delectorum | reverse complement strand
GGATGGTACTGTAGAATTGATCTCCTGGGTGATATTTTTCCATTCTCAGCTTGGAATAGGCTGCACATGAGACTTCTATTACAGTACAGGAAAAGAAAATACAACAGGCCTCCAGGAAAAACATCCTCTTTGCTCTTTTGAGATGAGGCTTCTAGAGGTAAATGTCTGTGCATTGGTGGTCCTTTCTGAGAAGGGGCTTCATTTACTCTGTTAGAGAATTATCACCTTGGTGTTGTTGGCTTGTTCTGTGTTTGCAGAGTGGCAAAGTCAGATACTCCTCCTAGGATCTGAGTCACCACCATGACCTCTCACTTAATCAATGGAGGAATCTAGCCCTATTTTTGAGCCAACAAGAGCCCACGCGCAGGCTGAGTGAGACCTGCTACTGTTCTCTATATCATGATGTATTCTCACCCTAATTCATATATTGAAATAATCTGTTCCTACCGAGATGTTTGGAAATGGAGTTACTGGGAGATGATTAGTCCTGAAGGTGGTGTCTGATATGGGGACAGGAGATTTGTGTCCTTATTAAAGTGGCCAAAAAGATCTCTCTCTGTTTCAATGTACAGTATATTTTTTTCAGCAGCCCAGATTTCTGTATGCTATTTATGCTTTAACTCTGTTTACAGTTTTCTTGTTGCTTATTCTCCTAACCCCAGCTCTAATAACCTAGCAATCTCAGAGTTGTGTGTTTGGGAAAATGTGGCTCACTACTGAAAACTCCTGAATGATTGTAGCTGGGATGTTCCTGCTGACTTACT
The DNA here is from genome assembly GCA_019843815.1 of Montemys delectorum. NCBI lineage: Eukaryota > Metazoa > Chordata > Mammalia > Rodentia > Muridae > Montemys > Montemys delectorum. The sequence goes on along the minus strand of JADRCD010157724.1, from coordinate 29,665 downwards.
TGTATATTGCTTTAGAAAACTGCTGATTGCTGGGCCTTAGACAGGCTAAGCTCCAACCCTTCCCTCTGCTGCCATGACTTCTGTTCATAGTCACTTGTAATTATTTCCTATAGCAAATGATCTAATGTTCTATTTTCAGCTATTAAAATGGATCTTTTATCAGCCAGAGTATATGAATGCTGCCTGGTTGTCCCTTAAAAAGACAAAGTCTCAAGCCTCCTGGAAGATCTGCTGTTTTTGAGACTGATAGTGACCCCAATGGGATGTGCTTTTGTAAACCCCTAGAAATTTTCAGGTGAGAGGCCTTTCAGAAACCAGTGGTAGATAAGCCTTTGAATCTTTATGAATAATGATGAATTTTAGAAATTTCAAGAAGGATACATAAAAAATGAAAGTAGTTTCTCCTTGACAATTTGGATCCAGAATCCTCCATACTTTCAGCTCTGCAGTGGTTTGTATTTATTACTTTAAGCTGGCATACGACAATATTAGCACATTGGGTGGCTTAAATAACAGAAAGTCATTGTGTCACAGTTTGGAAGATAGGAAATTCAAAATGAGGTGTGGGCAGTGTGGGCTGTGACTGGGAGCTGTGAGAGAGAACCATTTCCTGGCCTTGGTATTGACTTCTGGTATTTGGCTGTCAGTGTGTAGTACTGTTTGATTTGTGACATTATACTTCCAGTCTTCAGGTGGCATAATCCCAAGACTCTATGTCCAAACTCACCATTTTTATAATGACTACAGTCATATTTTATTAGGGCATACCCAAATGGCCTCATTTGAACATTATTGCCTCTATAAATACCCTCTTATCAAACAAAGTCATCAATTTTGATCTATCAGAGGCTAGAACTCCAAAATAGATAATTTTTGGACGAGGACAGGAATCTGAATTCTATCCCTTGACTGACTGAATCTGTTTTCTCCTCTAGGTACTGATCATCAGTGATCAAAGGCTGGGAGCCAATGATACAAAACCAGAAAACATTAGAAGGACAAGTATTTAGTTTGCAGTTTTTATTATCCTACCAATTTTAGAAAAGGACACAAGACAAGGACCTAAGGTAGCAGCAGATTCAAGAATTTGATGTGTGTTTTGGTCCAGGTCTCCATTATAAAACACCATAGGCTGAAGAGCATACTCAAGAGCTACTCATTTCTCACTGGTCTGGATGGAGACTCTGAGTTAAGATCAAGGTGTCTCTCTAGGGAGGAGATCTTCCTTGGGCTGTGTATAACTGTTTTCTTACATTGTTCTCAGGATCTTCTCTTTGTGTGCTAAAGGAGTCTAATATCTCTTCTTACAAAGCAATTAATCCCATCTGGAGGGCCTTACCATTGTGATCTTTTTACAAGGTGCTCACCTTCCCAAGGCATCTCTAAGTATCATCACCTTGGGAGTTAAGGATTAAATGTATGCCTTTGGGTAAGAAAGGGAGCCTTACAGTCACTCAAAAGTGATTCTGAGGTATTTAGTATGGTATGGAACAAGATTATCTGAATTTTTATAAATTTTCAGAGGCTCTGAAAGTAATGTTAGCTATTTAAACAATTATGCTGGACCCTTATTTCTATGAATATTCCAACAATGTTGGTTACTTATTTAGTTTTAAATGAGATATTATGTGACCTATGTTGGACTTGAATTCTTGACCCTTCTAAGAACTGGGATTACAAATATGCCACAATGAGTATAGCCTAAACCCAGCATTTTTTCCTGCTGCTAATTAATGTAGAAGTTGCCATCCAATGAAGCAGAAATATATGATCTTACGCCACTGTTCCAGTTGTTTCATGACTGTCTTGCTAGCCTATCTTCTCTCTTACTTGTGGAAGGGACTTAGTCTATTCTGAAAGCCCTTCTCAGAGTCTCCACAACAGGGCTGCTGCCCAAGTCCTTCACAAATATGAGCTAAATGGACAAAGAGAATCTTGGGTTCTTCAATTATCTCATTTGCTCCAATAACCATGCAAATTTAAAAATAAATCAATGCATGTAGATCAACAATTCTCCTAGAATTTATAGAGAAAGGCAAGAAACACATTTTCGAGATTTTTACAGCATCTGAACTCACACTGCCCAGACACAAGGACAATCTATTTTAGCCATTTATTTCCCTCCTGTGTCCCTCATGTAAACTCTGCTTCCCCTTCAAAATGCTGCAATGTGGACAGATCACATAATAGAGGCAATATTATTCTAGTGTTGTTCTCAGATGTATTAGGATTTTAAAAAGAATGAAAAGATACTTTCTTCCCATGTAGCTAAATCATGCACAGAAGCTCAAAGTAGATTCTCCAGGTCTTATCCTTCTTTTCTGTTTAATCCTAGACCATTTGGTGACATGACATTAAAAAAATACTATTTGTAATATCAGCATAATTGGAAGTCACAGTTCCCCACCCCTAACCTCCTGGTACTGTGTGGGGGAGAAAACATTCTCTACTAAGTTCTGGAAAATACATTTCCTATCAGTCTAGCCATTACAGGATTTTTCTATTAAGCTTAGCACACCCTGATTTGTTTGGAGATAAATTCCACCCCTAGCATTTCTTTAATAATCCTTTTATACTTTCTTCTTATCTCTCCTCTTGCTGCCATTGTTTGATAGCACCACTTAAACAGGTCTTTCCACAAGGTTACTCAAATTAAACATTAGCTAGCTCAGAAAGAAGCTATGGAAAACTATTGACAGCATCTATCCAGATAAACATCCACCCACCAAACTTTGGAGATTTCTTCATTTATGTCTTGATTGTCTTAAGGGAAGGCAGATTTAGAGACCATTTGGAATAGCTCTCTGTTGTTTTCTCATGTATTAGGACTTCTGGTACCAAAGGACCTTGTTGCACTGATAATAGGCTGGATTTCACTGTTTTGATAATAGAAAATTTGCTTAAAGTTTTATACCCAAGAGGGTAAAACTGCCTTTCACATCATTCCCTTGAATTGACGACAGTTCATAGGAGTAGTCTATTCCTTGTCTGGAGCCCTCAAGGTAATGCAAATCCTTATAGCCAAACCAAAACCAAATATATAAAATCACCCAGAAAAAAAAACAATAATTATTAAAAATAATTGTTTTGTTTTGCTTTTTTTTTGTTTTGTTTTAAGCAAATATCAAAGTGAAAATTTAGATTGTAAAAACTGTATTTTTTATAGGAATGTTGGCAGGACTATCATTTTGAAAAATTATGACAAAAATGAAGATCCTATGACACTTGGTCACTGGACATGTAGCTTGCTCTGTTTCTCTCACTGTGAAACTTCCTACAACCATCTAAAGAAAGCTTAGATTGGGCCTCAAAGATATCCACTGATAATTTCATCAATGGGAGTTTTAACATATAAAAATTACTAAGAATCCCATATTCTATTTTCACACATACATGCATGCATGCAGATACCCAGAAAACCCCTATACTATTCAGCAGAATTTTATAAATTTTTATAAATATCTCTAGATTTTACAATGCTATAAAAATAAAATAATATAATTATATTCATATAACATATTATATATGTTATAGTATAAGATATAATTTATTCTTTGTTTGTTTGTCTGTTTTTTTTTGAGACAGGGTTTCTCTGTGTAGCCTTGGCTGTCCTGGAACTCACTCTGTAGACCAGGCTGGCCTCAAACTCAGAAATCTGCTTGCCTCTGCCTCCCAAGTGCTGGGATTAATGGCATGCACCACCACTGCCTGGTTTAAGTAACTTATTCTAAGGTAGAATTATCTAATGGTATATTATCACTGCAAGCTTTGTTGCTATTTTTACATGTTGATCAATATTTACTATAGGTTCCTCTGGAATATAGAAGAAGGGGATTTTATAATTAGTTGGAAAAAATGTAGAATTGACGATGACAACCTGTCCATGGTTAATCAGTTTTCAAGTAATTTGAAATATGAGAGAAGTAATGTATTGTGTATGGGGGTGGGTAGAATAGGTGTATGAGTATAGATGAGATTGATGTAAGTGTCTGTGTGTGTATGTGAAGAGAGAGAGAGAGAGAGACAGAGGGAGAGAGAGAGAGAGAGAGAGAGAGAGAGAGAGAGAGAGAGAGAGAGTCAGAAGGGAGAGAAGAGTAAGAGTTACAGGCCTCCAAGCACTAGAACCCACAGTGGCACAGTGCTTAAGTGAGAGCAGTTCAATTTACCTTTGTCAGCATAAAAGATCATCTGCCACTGGAAGATGGTGGTAGTTTCTCAGCAAGAAAAAATATTATTTTATTGTTAGAAGTCATTTTCCTGTGGTTTTGTTGTTCTGCCACTCTCCCTAGATCTTCAAACTTGTTAGACATACTCAATTCTCCAGAAGCCAAGATGGCTAAGACAGTTTTGGAAGTGGCCAGAGTGGTGGGGATTTCAGGGACTCATTTTCCAGTTCCTCTAGTTTCTACTCTTCAAAGGAAAGGAGAATCTTGATGCTTTTAGTTTCTAAGGTGACCATGAATCCCTGTGGTAGACTCTGCTCCCTAGAGCTCTTCCTGAAGTCTGAGAAGAGACTGAGTGAAAAGTAGGGAAAGCAGAGAGCTGGAGGATCAGGAAGGGGTTGGGGAAGGGAGAGCAGAGAGCTGGAGGATTGGGAGGGGTTGGGCAAGGGAGAGCAGAGAGCTGGAGGACTGGGAGGCTGAGTGGGGAAGGCAGAACAAAATAAATAGGAGGATATAGAGAGCAAAAGATATGTTAACTTTAAAAAGAATGATTCCTTAAAAAGGAGAGCAAAAATATAGATATAATGCAGAAAATAATTTAAAATATAAAGGCAGAGGATTTTCTAGATTAGAGAATAATAAAAGACATTAAAGTTTGGTGTCAAAAGTTCTATAAGAAAATAGGTGCTCTTGGGTAAAAACTAAGAATAAAAATGGCAAAATGAGCATGCTAATACTTTCCAAACAAATGTATCAGGGTATTTAATATTAGGACTTTTTAATACCATACCAAGGAAATACATGAGGTAATATTTTCAAAAAGATATGAAGTTAAAAATGCAGGTTAAGTTTTTTTTAATAAGGTAAGGAATTATTTAAATGTTAGCAGATAAATAAAGCTGTTTTTACTCAATATTTTAACTTATACAACCTTGGCTGAGCAACTCTTTTTGCAGAAAATTGTCAGGAGACAGGAGAACTATTCTTGGAGAAAACACATATCAACACATAGATGTTCATTTGTGTGCAGATGAAGTATGTGTGAAATAGGAACATAATCTGCAGAGTGAGAATATGGTTCAAACTTAGGAAGCAAAGAATGTGTGTGTGTGTGTGTGTGTGTGTGTGTGTGTGTGTGTGTGTGTGTGTGTATACATATATATTCTAAGGATTCTAAGAATGTTCTCCATCACTGGCATTCATTGCTTAGACACAGGCATATGTTCTGAGAAGCTCACTGATAAATGACTGCATCATTGGACTAGCATAATATAGTTACAGAAACCTTGATAGTATGGGTAAGCCATTCCCCTCTTGATATAGTCACTAGATCTGGAAAACAAAAATGGATGAGGCTGTTGCCAGAATACCATAGTGTATTCCTTTACAATAAAGTATTGTTTTCTAAGTAGAATAAATTCATCATTTAAAAGAGAAGTATATTAATGCTAAGTACATTAGCAATAATGCCGCTTCTCAGTGATGAGACCATAGACATCATTGATTGGCTATTCTACTTTTCCATTTTTGAGATTATAATAAAATTACATTTCTCCATTTTCTCTACCTACCCACATACACTTGCCTTCTTCTCTGATTCAATGCCTTTTTTTTACTATTACTTTATGCATATATGTATAGGTTTATACATATATTCTTAACTGTAAGAGTACCTCTTCTACTCCCAGACTTCCTCATTTTCCTACAGTTCTGTGTATAGGTTTGAGATCTCAAGGACTTTTCTTTATCCAGTTTGGCATGTCCATTGTTGTCATCCTTACTCACTTCACATTTGGGCAGTTATGTCAGTGAAACTTTATGGGTGAGTCTTCTGATATTCCTAGGAGTCAGACTTTCAACATAAACTATCTTATTCTTTGGCTCTTAGAATCTTTCTGCCTCCTCTTCCTCACTATTCCCTGAACCTTAGGTATGACTTTATTTTGTAGATGTAACTATTTGGATTAGATTTCCCTCTGCAATTTGATTGGTTATGACTGGCAGCATACTCATACTCACTATTAAGTTATAATGACTATATATAATAGGTGCTAGGATTATTTTTGAGTTTCAGTAAATTTTCCTTTTGAGACAGGGTTCCATGCACTTCAAGCTTGCCTTGAACTCAAATGACTTTGAACTTCTGATTAACCTACTTCTACTTGTTAAGTGGAAGAATTATAGGGGTCTGCACCATGCTTTGTTTTATGGGATTCTAGCAAGTATTCTAGCAATTGAGTCAGATCCCTGGCTCTCCTTATGCTCTCATGGGATCAGTTTTGTGTATATACAATTTGTTGACTAAAAAGTCATTATTTAGTGTATACCTAAATTAAAAACATATGGTGGAAGGTTTAGATATTAAAAACTTCAGATGGTATTTCAGTAGATATTTATACATAACTAAAAGTGACAGACAGAATATACACAGAGGTGAGAATCATCATGGAAGTTGTTATGAATGGAGTATTAATTCACAAAGCAGATTGTACTGGCTGGTTTTGTGTGTCAACTTGACACAGGCTGGAGTTATCACAGAAAAGGGAGTTCCCCAGTTGGGGAAGTGCCTCCATGAGACCCAGCTGTGGGGCATTTTCTCAATCAGTGATCAAGGGGATAGAGCCCCTGTGGGTGATGCCATCCCTGGGCTGGAAGTCTTGGGTTCTATAAAAGAGCAGGCTGATCAAGCCAGGGGAAGCAAGCCAGTAAGGAACATCCCTCCATGGCCTCTGTATCAGCTCTGCTTCCTGACCTGCTTGAGTTTCAGTCCTGACTTCCTCTTGTGATCAACAGCAATGTGGAAGTAAGCTAAATAAACCTTTTTCTCCCCAACTTGCTTCTTGGTCATGGTGTTTGTGCAGGAATAGAAACCCTGACTAAGACAAATTGGTACCAGCATAGTGGGGTATTCCTGTGACAACCTGACCATCTTTTGGGGAGGACTGTGGAAGGACTTTGGAACTTTGAGCTAGAAGAGCCAATGTTTGTTAAGAACTCCGTGGAATGTTCTGTAGGAGTTTGGAAGATCATGTTGAGAACAGTGCAGAAGATGGAGACCTGGCTTGTGAAATTTCAGAGGCAAGATTAAAGACTTATCAGGGCCATGTTGTTTTGATTGTGAAGATTCTGTGGTTCTTGTTAGCTGGGGCTGAAGTATCAGCTGTGATTAGCAAGATTCCAGAACTACTAAAGTGAAAACTTTGCATTACTGAGACTATTGATGCTGGTTAGCTGGAGCTAAGAAATTAGCGGTGATTAAGAAGAGATCAGCATCATTGAGGTGACATCTTCTGGGAAGTGTTTTCTGAGAGCATAAAGAGGCAGTATTCCAGAGATAGCCAAGGTTGTACCTTGTACTGCAGCAGGACTTGGTAATGTGTAAGAGTCACCCAGGTGGAACTGGTTTGACAACAAGAAGGGGTCATGGAGAGCAGCTGAGGCTCAGCACAGTGAAAGGCCATGGAAGACCATTGATGAAGGTGCAGCCTCAGTTTGCAATTCATGGCCCAGGACTGAAAGTGTCATGCAAAGGAATTGAGGCTTGGCACCATGAAAACAGTCTGTGAGAGGCTATTAATAAAGCCTAGTTACAGTAGTGTTTTGGGAATGCCAGTACCATGCAATGACCACCAAGAACAGCAGCAGCAGCAGTGGAGTACAGTCATCTGGAGCCCAGAAGACAAGATGCCTGATACGAAGGGCAGAGCTGGAGAAGTGACCCAAGCCCTTGGAGGAGCCCAGAAGATCGTGAGTTGGATCCCAGATATTGGTTTTGCTTTTGATTGTGACTGTGCCCTGATATTTTTCCCTCTTGAAGGAAGAATGTATTTTAGTGGAGCCCACAGTTAAGAGACTTTGAATTTTAAAAGATATTAGAAACTTTAAATTGATTGAACTTTTAATATGTAAAGAATGTGGGACTTTAGATCTTGGGGATGAATAAGAAAGTAAGGGTTGAGGCTTAATAGTGATGTGTTTGTGTGTCAAGTTGACAAGGGGTCAATTGTACTGGCTGGTTTTGTGTGTCAACTTGACACAGGCTGGAGTTATCACAGAGAAGAGAGTTCCCCAGTTGGGGAAGTGCCTCCATGAGACCCAGCTGTGGGGCATTTTCTCAATCAGTGATCAAGAGGGTAGGGCCCCTTGTGGGTGGTGCCATCCCTAGGCTGGAAGTCTTGGGTTCTATAAGAGAGCAGGCTGATCAAGCCAGGAGAAGCAAGCCAGTAAGGAACATCCCTCCATGGCCTCTGTATCAGCTCTGCTTCCTGACCTGCTTGAGTTCCAGTCCTGACTTCCTCTTGTGATCAACAGCAATGTGGAAGTAAGCCAAATAAACCCTTTCCTCCCCAACTTGCTTCTTGGTCATGATGTTTGTGCAGGAATAGAAACCCTGACTAAGACACAGATGCATTCCAAAAGAGAAACCTTGGAAGCAAACAACTTTTAAAAAGTTGTGTGAAATACATGGAAGATCAAGGAAACAAGGACAAGCCCAGCATAAACCTTGTCAGAAGTAGAGAATGACATTACTTCTAATTCCCATGAGGGAAGCTTCCAGAATGCTTTGCTTACTACTAAGTCTAACAAGGTCAATATTCCAGGTACTCAATATTTTTTTAATGACTCATGGAAAATATTGCCAAAAATCTAGTTCGTTGAAAGAATTCATATGGTAAAGATTACTTTGTCAAGACTGATAATGGAATAAATAAAATGTAAATATACCAATTAGCATACTGAATACATACACTAAAAATACACATACAAGATATTTAAAGAAAAGTGTACAATTTATAGCACAATCTCAGGTTTTAAATCTATTTCAAACATAAAAGGAGAGAAAATTAAATTAAAAAGTAAAAAGTAAGACTTAGAACAAGAAAAATAAAAATCTTAGGAGAGAAATAGCCATTAGACGACCTGAAACAGTGTTCCCAGGCTTTCATCTAAATATGGATTATTTAGACACTAATGTGTAGCTGAGTTCACCAGATTTAGAAGGAATAGGTGTTTGTGCTTCATGAAAGACTTCAGAAAACTAATGGAGAGCAGGGGTTTATGAGAAGGGGCTAGTTTTGATGAAGCCAGTATAAATTATACAAGTAAAATATAAAATAAGATATTTACAGATCTATTTTGTCTAATACCATACAAAAGATTAATAATATGTCATTAGAAATAAATATTAACTTGTATAGATGTTATCAAAAAAGATGCAATGAACTTACAGACAGTAGTCCTATATTTGAAAATATCAATGTCTATAGCCAGAACAGCAAAATCTATTTATTCAGCAAAGATAATTGTTCTGTTGGTTATTACGAACTTTCTGGGAGTTGCCACTATGTTCCGCATCTTTGAGGCTCTCATCTCCTTTTACAAAACTTCTCACATGATCACACTGCACTCTATATTGTTAGCAGTTCCTGGGACAATTTTGTTATTCATATTGTGAGTCATCTGTACTGTTTTATGACCTATGTTTTTAATCCAAATCAGCTCAAATTTTCTATATATTATAATTTCCAAATTATGAAATAAACAGCTCATTATTTATTAAACATTAAGCCATTAGAAATGGCAAAGTGATTTTTATGTGCTATTAATATTGTTCATTGAGATGGGCATTGCCATTGTTCCTTGTACTTACTCATTACATAATAAGTAGCAGTCATTCACTCCCTGTTAGGAGGCAGATTATATACCAGGTGATGAGTGTGAGGGATATTCAGTATCTGATTCCTGCTCTTAAAAGGTAAACAGCCTATTTTGAGAGACAGACAATAAAGAAATAAATCCTAGAAGAACTGTGTCAGTTTGAAATTTTTTTGGGGGGAGGTACAATCAATAAAAATCAACTCTAGCTAATTTAATTTAAAAAGAACCTTGTTTGAGGGTTGTGGAGTTGCTTACAGGATTGAAGGAAATTAGAGCAACTACAGCTTTCAAATGGACAGGAGCCAGAGGAAGTCCGTGATAAAAGGCAGAAACCAATTGGTGTTATTGTCAGGCTGCCAGGAGTGGTATTAATCAGGACTAACCATTCCCATCCTACTGTCTCTCTACTAAAGATCTCAATTTCCAAGAGAGGAAGGTCAATTGACCTAGCTTTATCTCTAACTACCACTTGGCAAGAAGGAAGCTGGATTCTCTGGTTGGCAAGGCACCCTGAGAGTGCACATCATGGGTGAAGAAAATCAGCAATGAGGACATAGATTTGGAGCAGACAAAAACCAAGAACATTGCCACAAAAAAATAGCTGTATGTCTGGAAAATACAGTGCTATGTAGCATTGGAATGCTCCAGAGGGGTTAAGGAAGCCTTTGGGTTATTCTTAATGATGCTTTAGCTAGAGCATGAAAACAAGTGCTTTGTGGGAAGAAGAGAGATAAAGTCAAGATGCATTTTGGTGGGGCAGGAGAAAAGAGTCAATGTTAAGAGCACTTGATGCTCTCATAAAGAACCTGTGTTCAGTCCCTAGGACCTATATTATATGGCTCAAAACTACCACTAATTTCAGCTTCAAGGCATTTAGTATCCTCTGCTGGCATCTGCAGGTACCTACATGCACATGGGCATACACAGACCCACACCTACCCCCCCTTCCCCACACACATGTACACTATCCCGTAACTCTTTGAAAAAAAGACATTTGGTCTGTAAGAGTAATAATTAATCAAAACATAAATATTTAAACCATCCCAATTGATTAAAGAAAGAGGATTATTATTATTATTTTACTTACAACAAATGAAAGAAAGGCTTTTGGATAGGGGATCTGAATATGGCTAAAAAGGGAGGCCATAGTATTGTGATTGGCATCTTCCATGCTGTCCTGCAACAGAGGTGGAACTTTATTTCAGGAACATAAGGGGATCAAATGGATCTCCTAAGTGGTAGATTGTCTGATTAGATGGGAAACTGAGTGGAGTGAGAGCAACAGATGGCAGCAAATCAGTGAGAAACTGCTTTAAAAGTTCAATTGAAACTTGAAAAGAAGATGAGTGTGAGATTTGCAGTAAGAATGAAAGAGGGCATGATCAACAAGAATTGTTATGAAATAACAGCTCAGGGTAGTTGGGTATGGCCTTAAAAGGGGTTCAGATAGGAAGGGATCAGGACTGTCATCTCAACTTCTGGTCTTCGAGAGTTCTTGAATTCACTAGGAAGACATTTTGCTGATACAGTCTTTACAACAGCATCCCAGAGCCTTTCCTTGGTGACCGTCCTCTGGTTCAGATGACAATATGGGAACTGCTCATTCCTTAGGTTTATTCCTCTTTTAATATATTTGCTTAAAGAGTTTGGAATATAGAGGTCAAGAATTGACAACTTTGCTTCAAGATTTTACTGTCTCTGTGCTGTCTGGTCCATGTAAAAGATGATCTAGGGGGTCTGAGGATATAGCTCACTTGGTAAAATGTTTGAGGTACAAACAGAACTGAGTTCAATACTTGGCACTTATGTAAAAGTGTGAGGTTGGTATCACCGAGAAGGGAGCTTCAGTTGGGGAAGTGCCTCCATGAGATCCAGCTGTGGAGTATTTTCTCAATTAGTGATCAAGGGGGTAGGGCCCACTGTGGGTGGTGCCATCTCTGGGCTGGAAGTCTTGGGTTCTATAAAAGAGCAGGCTGAGCAAGCCAGGGGAAGCAAGCCAGTAAGAAACATCTCTCCATGGCCTCTGTATCAGCTCCTGCTTCCTGACCTGCTTGAGTTCCAGTCCTGACTTCCTCTTGTGATCAACAGCAATGTGGAAGTAAGCTAAATAAACCCTTTCCTCCCCAACTTGCTTCTTGGTCGTGGTGTTTGTGCAGGAATGGAAATCCTGACTAAGACAAATTGGTACCAGAAGTGGGGTATTCCTGTGACAACCTGACCATCTTTTGGGGAGGACTGTGGAAGGCCTTTGGAGATTTGAACTAGAAGAGCCACTGTTTGTTAAGAACTCTGTAGAATGTTCTGTAGGAGCTTGGAAGATCATGTTGAGAACAGTGCAAAAGATGGGGGACTGGCTTGTGAAATTTCAGAGGGAAGATTAAAAAGACTCTTATCAGGGCCATGTTGTTTTGATTGTGAAGATTCTGTGGTTTTGGTTAGCTGGGGCTGAAGTATCAGCTGTGATTAACAAGAACTACTAAAGTGAAAACTTTACATTACTGGGACTATTGATGCTGGTTAGCTGGAGCTAAGGAATTAGCGGTGATTAAGAAGAGATCAGCATCACTGAGGTGACATCTTCTGGAAAGCGTTTTCTGAGAGCACAAAGAGGCTGTATTCCAGAGATAGCCAAGGCTGTACCTTGTGCTGCAGCAGGACTTAGTAATATATAAGAGTCACCCAGGTGGTACTGGTTTTGACAGCACGAAAGGGTCATAAAAGCAGCTAAGGCTCGGCACAGTGAGAGGTCATGGAAGGCCATAAGTGAAGGTACAGCTTCAGTTTGCAGTTGATGGCCCAAGACTGAAGGGGTCATGCAAAGGAATTGAGGCTTGGCACCATGAAGACAGTCTATTAGAGGCTATTGGTAAAGCCTAGTTACAGCAGTGTTTTGGGAATGCCAGTACCATACAATGACCACCAAGAACAGCAGCAGCAGCAGTGGAGTACAGTCATCTAGAGCCCAGAAGCCAAGATGTGTGCTACAAAGGGCAGAGCTGGAGAAGTAACCAAAGCCCTTAGAGGAGCCCAGAAGATTGTGAGTTGGAACCCAGATATTGGTTTTGCTTTTGATTGTGACTCTGCCCTGATATTTTTCCCTCTTGAAGGAAGAAAATATTTTAGTGGAGCCCACAGTTAAGAGACTTTTAATTTTAAAAGATATTAGAAATTTTAAATTGATTGAACTTTTAATATGTAAAGAATGTGGGACTTTAGATCTTGGGAATGAATAAGAAAGTAAGGGTTGAGGCTTAATAGTGATGTGTTTGTGTGTCAAGTTGACAAGGGGTCAATTGTACTGGCTGGTTTTGTGTGTCAACTTGACACACAAACACATCACTATT
>JADRCD010157724.1:0-16400 GCA_019843815.1 Montemys delectorum | reverse complement strand
GTCTCTTAACTGTGGGCTTTAGATCTTGGGAATGAATAAGAAAGTAAGGGTTGAGGCTTAATAGTGATGTGTTTGTGTGTCAAGTTGACAAGGGGTCAATTGTACTGGCTGGTTTTGTGTGTCAACTTGACACAGGTTGGAGTTATCACAGAGAAGGGAGTTTCAGTTGGGGAAGTACCTCCATGTGGTCCAGCTGTGGAGCATTTTCTCAATTAGTAATAAAGGGGATAGGGCCCCTTGTGGGTGGTGCCATCCCTAGGCTGGAAGTCTTGGGTTCTATAAGAGAGCAGGCTGAGCAAGCCAGGGAAAGCAAGCCAGTAAGAAACATCTCTCCATGGCCTCTGTGTCAGCTCCTGCTTCCTGACCTGCTTGAGTTCCAGTCCTAACTTCCTCTGGTGTTTAACAGCCATGTGAAAGTAAGCTCAATAAATCTTTTCCTCTCTAACTTGCTTCTTGGTCATGATGTTTGTACAAGAATAGAAACCCTGACTAAGACAGTTGGTAGCACACACTTGTAATCACATAGCTGGGGAAAGGAGGACAGGCAAACCTTGCGTTCTTATTGGTCAGCCAGGGCAGCTTAATAAGCAACCCTCAAGTCCCAGTGAGAGGCTCTATCTCACAAAACAACCTGGACTGTTCTTGCAGAAATATTAAAGGTCACTGGACTCTGCACACAACCACAGTGCATGTTTGCCGACTTGCACATGCACAAAAGTAAATCCCTTTTGAAAATCTTATGCTTTGGTTTGGTCATTTGTGCACCCATTAAAAGCAAGCTATAACACTCCCCATGTGATTATTATTGTAGGTGGAATATATTGTATTAGTTGGGCAGCTAGTAAGGGATACCTTTGGGTCTTTGGCCACAGATAAAAATTCAAACTGATCACTTACATTTGAAGTGATCTCTTCCATTACAAAATCATCAACCCAGGAGGAACACTTCCTAATCCAACCAACCAGGTGAATTTTCATAGAACAGATTCATCAGGTATAAAGTAACGTTATGAGATCATTTCATATAACCCAGGGTGTAGTAGGAACATGATGACCTAGGAATCAAAAATAAAGACTCCAAGACCGTTTAATATTTCAAAGCTTAGGCTTTAGCTGGGCATGCGTGTGTGTGTGTGTGTGTGTGTGTGTGTGTGTGTGTGTGTGTGTGTGTATGTGTGTATATGTGTATTGTTTCACCAGGAAAGCTTTCTAAGTACAGAGAACAGTTGTCTTCCATGTCCTAGTAACTTTCCTCTTGTTCTAGATTCATTAGAAATAAAGGAATCTTTCTCTTGTCATGCCCACACCTATACATTTTCATATACAGGAAGAGTAGTGTTAATTCCTTATACAGTCTTCTTTTCTTCCGGCTAAATAAACTCCATTTCTTAACCTTTCCTCAGAGGGAATATTAGTCAAACCTTTAATCATTTTAGTAGCTCTTTTCTGGACTGCCTCCAGATTTTCTGTGGCACATTTTATCTGGAAGAACTGAAAAGAAACACAGTAGAAGAAAGATCTCATATTATTCAGACTTTGTCATTTCTAAATTTGTGACAATCCAGATGAATATTTGCTTAGCTAAACCTTTTTTCATAAATTTTCTAAGTTTAAGATTAACATTATATATATTTGTTACAGGGTGAGGGTGCATAGAAAATACAGAAACTAACTTTTCTTCAAGTGTTTTCGTAGTGAGTTTTCCCACAGAATCACTTATAGGCAAAATACAAACACAGTACACAGTTCCCTCACATGTCACTCACCTTCCTAAAGCAATAGTGCCAAAGGAGAGTGTGTTGTTTGGATTGTGTGTCATAATCTTTCACAGGGTATGCTTATTGGCTAAAGGCATAGACTTATTAAGACATTATCCCATGATTCTGGGCTACAAGTCACTTTGACTTTTTAATATATTCAAAATTACACAGTTACAAACAACCATGATTTAGTTGCTTGGCCAAGTTATTGTGTTTTAACTATTTCAGAGAAAATATTCTTTCACAAATATATGATAAGTTGATTCTCTAATTTCTGTATCCAAAAATTTTATTGATCTACGTTCAACTTCAACATCTAATCATCTTGTAAGTCTAAATTTATCACTGATTTTTTTTCTGTTGTTTAAACATCTTGTCTGTGTCTACTTTTTGCCTAGCAAAACATGCATCCATCCTGAGGGCTTCTTGTTCTGGAAAAGCATAACATACGGATCAGTGTTATTCAATGAGAACATGGTAAAACATGGAGAAATATCCTTGAGAGGTCGACAAAACATCATGGCAGCAACACTTTTTGAGGAAGACTTTTGCAGATGTGCAAGGTAGAGAATGAGCACAAGGAGATTCACGAAAGTCCAAATATCCCAATAATGATAATAATCACATGTAATGTATGACTTTTATAGGACATAAACATTTTACCATAAGAATTAAAATGAGGAAGGCTACTCCCCTGTCTGTACACCTTAATTTATCCATGTGTATGCTTCTGTGTGGATATACTATAAGTGTGTTGGTACCCACTGAAACCAGAAGTGGGCAGCATATTACCAGGAGCTAGAGTTACATGTGATTTTGAACCATTGGATTCAGGTGCTATTACCTGAACTCAGGTTATCTGGTAGAAAAGCAAGGGCTCTTATACACTAGGCCATCTCTGTGACACCTTAATTTTAAGGAAAGAAAATACTAACTCCATTTAATTCTTACTTGAGTCTAGAAATAAGTCAGATACTGGCCATGGTTGATCAAAATAACTTTGATATTAGTAACTATTACTAGGAAGAAGATGCAGATGACATGCAAATTAGTGAGAAGTTTACTGGGATTGGAAAATGTAGCTCCAAGTGTTAGGCAGGATTAGAGAACACCTGACATTATAAGACTGAGGAAAGGCATTTTTCTTTGGGCATATTGAAGAACACTCAGATTTCTTTACAGATAGGGAAATCCCAGGAGAAACCAGAAGCAAATAACAGCTCTGGGGCTTGGATCTCTGCCCAAGACTCCCTTATGGAATACTCAGAGGCCCCAGGAGGCCAAAAATGCTTCTCTTGTGAAAAACTCTCCATAAAATTCATGGAGAATAAGGAGCAAAGTTACAGCTAGATTCATAACCATCCCCTGTCCAGAATCAGCTTCATTTTCTGAGTTTTGGCATGAGGAAGTATGAAACCAACAAAGCCCCATATCTAATCAAGTACATTGTCACTCTCTGCTCATTTCAGAATACGGGAAGGAACCCTCAAGAGTACTAGACCAGGAGCTAACCTGGGGAGATTTAGATTTTAATTCAGTATTCAACTAATGAGACCTTGCCTGAGTGATATGTGGATAGTAGTGTTAGTACTTAAGTTCTACAATTTAAATGGGTCAACATATGTAGCATACTTGTATCAGGACTGAAACAGAGATTGAGTCAGACATGTACTTTTATTTTTATTTTTTTTAGAACTTGAGTTTCTGCTCAATTCTTAATGGGTGAATGAATGACAGCAGTTTTGTTCCTTCTTGTACACATTCAAAACATAGATAGAAGCCCCATGAGCCATGCCCTGTGCAAGAGTATTTCTCAAAATTATTCTTGTATATCATTAACCTGATGGTCTTGATCAAAAGTAGATCCAAATTTACTAAATCTAAGATGTTGCTCCAAGATTCTTTATGATCCTAGAATATCAGAAGTGCTAAATATGTTTACATCCTCAAATAACATCCTCATCTCTAAATTTTTTTCTGAAGTGCTTTTATAGGTATGCCAGAAACTCATGTGGCCCACAGGCTGAAGATTAATTTGATTGCTAGTTCTACAATGTTCCATATGTTTCTAATGTTGCTGATCAGATCCTCACATTTATTTGGTTTTGTTGTTGTGTGTGTCTATGGACATGTATGTTCCATGACACATGTACTGTGGTCAGACAACACTTTTAATGGACTCAGTCCTCTCATTCTGTCATCTGGATCCCTGGGATGGAACCCAAGTCCTCAGGTTTGATCTCAAGCATCTTTGCCCATGCAGGTATCTTGTGCAAGCATCAGTGTGAAGCTATGGCTGGTGCTTGAGAACTAGAGGTTGAGACCCATCAGCTCACAATGAGGTCTTTACTAGTAAATTATATTTTGCATAGTATGGGTATAAGAGCTTGAACCATAGGTCTGTAAATTCACTTGAGTGGTCTAAAGAGCAGATATAAGTAATGCTCGCAGGTGCACACACACGGGTTTGGCTACAGGGGCATATTTCTTCATGCCTTTAAGTGCTCTCTTAGTTACAACCTATGTAATGCATTTGGACCCTACTGCTTGTGATTTATATCTTGTAGCTCTCTCATCAGTTACTCTCTTAATTCTCACACCCAACTCCTTAATTAAGATGGAGACAGAATACATCCTTTGATCAATTCACAGCCCTGACAAAACCTAGTGCTTAGGGACAAGTCAAATCAATAAAAGCTTGCTACAAGCATCGCTCCTCAAACTTCAGCCTGCTCTGCAATCACTCAGCAGACTTCTATAACCACTCACTGTAAGACCCTATCCCACAGGCTCTGATTCAGTGCGACTAGTTGGTGACTAAGACTGTACTACATTCTAACAAGCATCAGTGTGAAGCTATGGCTGGTGCTTGAGAGCTAGAGGTTGAGACCCATCAGCTCACAATGAGGTCTGAACTGTGAATAAGAACTAGCTATTTGGACAGGGGTACCTGATTAGATTTAATACCATTAGATTTTTAATTAGAAAAATGAAAAACTTATGTAGCCAATGGACTGAGGGATGTAGAGGTGGGAAAATTCGATTTCGTCACCCAGAGCAGCTGAAATCAAGTGGTGCCACACAAAGCTCTTAGTCATTGCCCACAAATGAGAATGTAGAAAATGTAAGAAATGATTACCCATAATACCCATGGATGGTCTGTTTGTCAAATCAGATGAAGCCCTACAAATTAGGCCATTGTTTCAATGGGGAATACACCCTCATGATAACACTGTCCTGTGTCAAACATCAGCATTCTGTCTATATTCTCCAGCATCTTACCTGATCTCTGAAGGTGCCAGTCAACATTTTCCCCCATATGGTACAGAATTTGCAGTGTTTTCAGGACTCTGGTAGTGTTTACAATTTCACATCATCATTTATATGTCTCTAGGTCTAGAATTTCTCTATTTTTCTAAGTCTTTAGGGTCTATCACAGCATGCTTATATATTTTAAGAAGATACTAAAGGTGCTTTTTAAATTTTACAAAAGTGGTTCTGAGTAAAATGAGCCTTGTTTATTTTATAAGCATGTGTTAAAATGAGAGGTAAAGGAAAATTGCCACCTGCCATTGGTAACCCAGTATATTCCCTTTATCTGAAAATAACATTTCTCACCAGCACAATCATTTTACAGTGTGACTATATTAAATTCAGTTATGATAAAAATTAACATTTATTTTTAACAAATTCTAGGTTAAAGGTCTCAAGTGTTCAAGGAACAGACATTTTAACATCTGGATATATTTATGTGATGGAACTTTATGTAGTGGTGGAAATGAATGGAACACAATTGTAGTTATTTCTCATTGTTCATACATTCTAGGACTGCAAATTCACCTATTCACTAAGGCATATTTGTAATTTCAGATCAATGACTAAGATACTTTGATGTCATCTATGGCCCTATGGAATGATGCCAACTTAGAACTATGACACACATTTGCAGCTTTATTTAAACATGAAACTCTCTGGATCTTAGTTTCACTCACATCCTATTAACAAATACTTTCCTCGAGGTATAGTTACCACCTATTACTTTTACACAGGCTCCAATTCATGTTTTTGTTGGGAAAAAGTCTAGAGTGGTCTATGTGCCCAAGGAAGGTAAATCTTTATAAGAGAACACATGGTAGATATGATTTTTAAAGATGTGAGTTAGTGCACTGTTGGCCAAGGCTTCAATGCTAATGGGCCAAGAATATATACTAAATAAGGCATTTCAAGTCAGAAATGCACATAAAACAAGGATATATGTTAATTGGCTGATGAAAGTTTTGTAACTAGAGATTCATAGGAACCGATTTGGTATTTCCCTTTGGAGTATTTGTGAATTCTGTGTGCAGGGTGACTTTAAGTAATATAACTACTGAGATTAATGAAGATCAAGTACAGAGCAACCAGGTAAGTACATCATAGGAACATGACAATTATATATGGACAAAAAGACATCTCTCCTGAAGACTGCATGCTCCCCTCCTTACAAAGCTAATAAACAATGAAGAACAAGTAATGCCCCACTTAAACAGTCTTTAAAGCAACAAAATATAGCAGCAGAATGCTAGGCAGAGGCAACTGGTCACCTTGCATGAGTTAAAGGATCAAGAGACAAAACATTTTTGGTGATGAGCTCATGAGTATTTGTCATAATATCTGACTAGAATACATACATAAATAAATGAAGTCATGCATGAAAGATGATGGTGTACCACTTCTCAAGGACTGTGATTAGATTATGTTGCATACACAACTTGTGTATCCCTTCCTCTATATACATACATGCACACACATGCACACAACACACACATACATATATACATATACATACACATATACATATACATACACACAGAAAGAACATGTACATACAAATAATAGGTAAATGAATAAATGCATATTTGCATTGATGTCCATTGATATACATCACTATATTTCATACCCTCAAATTTAAGAGGAATTTTGCCAAACATCAGCATCTTCTATTTCTTCAATGATTTTTTTCCCTTTCTTTCTTTTTTTCTCTTACTTTTTTCAGAATCTTCCAATGAGACCTAGATGGCCTGTGAATCCATATCATGTGAAACCCAATAGAGTCTGAAGAACTGGGGGTGGAGTGAGGTTCCCCACTGCAGGAAGGAATAGTGAGTTGTCCTTCATCACTAGGTCCTGCATGATTCTCATCCTTCCCAATACCAAGAGAGTGTGTACATATATCCAGAGAAAATGGTGTTCCTAAGTAACAGAATGACATCTAGATACCTTGATGGAGTCAGACAGACTACTGACCATAGCATTCCAAACTGAGTAATCCTTCAGACAGACCTCTGAGGTGGTGAGACTAGATGGAATGAGATTTAAAGTTGCAGATCAGGATTAAAGCTAGCTTGAAGCTGAAGAAATCCATGTAAGCAGGTGGCACAAATCTGCTTTCATACTGAGGACATTGTAGAAGATACAGAAACTTGACAAAAGAGAAGTTCCTACCAGTTGCCTGATGACCAAATCTCATAACATAACACAGACCGAGCAAGGTATACTTTAGGATATTCATATAAATGTATAATTTAACAACAGATAACAAAAAGATGATGATTTTGAAGGAGAGCAGAAGGGATGGATATGTGGCAGAGTTTGGAAGAAGGGGCAAAGAAAAAAGTTAGCCTGTAAAATACATTAAGATGCTACTACATGATCAACAATTAAAACCTGGTGGGAAACTTATCTAACAGGATTTGGGGAATGGGAAGTGTTGCTAAGGCTATAAAGAACACCTTTTTACAGGGTGACTGTCTTAGTCAGGGTTTCTATTCCTGTACAAACATCATGACCAAGAAGCAAGTTGGGGGGGAAAGGGTTTATTTGGCTTACTTCCACATGCTGTTGATCACCAGAGGAAGTCAGGACTGGAACTCAAGCAGGTCAGGAAGCAGGAGCTGATGCAGAGGCCATGGAGAGATGTTCTTTACTGTCTTGCTTCCCCTGGCTTGCTCAGCCTGCTTTCTTATAGAACCCAAGACTTCCAGCCCAGGGATGGTACCACTTACACGGGGCCTACCCCACTTGATCACTAATTGAGAAAATGTCCCACAGCTGGGTCTCATGGAGGCATTTTCTCAACTGAAACTCACTTCTCTGTTATAACTCCAGCCTGTGTCAAGTTGACACACAAAACTAGCCAGTACAGTGACTAAGAATGTCATATTTCAGCAACCTGTTCCTTCCTAGAGTGATATATATATATATATATATATATATATATATATATATATATATATATATAATGTACCTTGTTGTGGCATGCAAATGACTCGGCTCCTCCTCTGCCTACACCATAGCTAAATCAAGCTGGGGGCACTGAAACAAATGTCTGATCTTATGGTGGCATTTAATCACACAATGAGCTTGATTTACAAATGTTATTGTCCTTCTATCTTCTGTTAAGAAATTATTAACAAGAAATAACTCGGACTGAATGCTACAACATGCTGGATCAACTTAAGACACAATATAGATCACTGGGATTTCTCCTATCAAATGGAACCATTAGACTTGCATATTTAAAAAGTATATGTTTCTGTGTCGAGGGGTGATGCATTGGGCAACATTATGCAACAGGCCACATAAGAGGCAAGAGGATCAGACATGAATGGAAAGATAATAAATATGTTGTTGAATATGCAGCATATATTAGATCATAAGTATCTTGTTTCACTGAGGGGAATCCATGATTTCCTTTTACTATGAAGTGATCAGCTAGTCACTTGTTGATCATAAACTAAGCAACAGAGTCCACCTTTTGTTCTGCCCACCACCGTGCTATGACTAAAACAGGCTTTAGCTCTACAAGACACTCCCATGGCTGTCCTTAAGTCCTGATCCACACTGTTTGCACATCAGCCTCTGACAGTTAGCATCCCTTCATCATTCCAAGGGAAGTTTCTACCAGGGTTTGTTTATCTGGGTCCCATTGAGTTTGTTTTGCTGTGTCATGCTGTCACTTCCTAGCCA
Organism: Montemys delectorum; assembly: GCA_019843815.1. NCBI lineage: Eukaryota > Metazoa > Chordata > Mammalia > Rodentia > Muridae > Montemys > Montemys delectorum. Next base: position 7,632 of record JADRCD010157724.1, on the reverse strand, counting down.
ATGCCTGGACAGACCAGCTGAGTAATTACATTCCCATGACTGCAGTTTTACATTCGATGCTTTCATACTTTGCCCCCACACAGGTGAACCATGAAGGGTGCTGGGCACTCCTTGCTGCAACAGATTGACCATGTGACTCTATCCACTGACCTTTCAACAGAAGCTGAATTACATCAGATAGCTTTAAGGATTAGCAAAGCCAGTTAGAAAGAGAGAGCAGGTGAAATAGGACCCCAAGCACTCTCATCAGTGAGTCTGGTTCCAGGTCCTCACCAAGTGAGGAAGATCTAACTGTGAGACAGAGTTGGCAGCTGCTGTTCTTTCTACTCTTACTCTACTCCTGTGCAACCTTGGAGCAGACTCATAACACCTTGGGCAGCTGTTTTCTTTTCTGCCTCCCACACGAATGTGTAGTAGAAACCAGTAATAATGATGGTAACAATTACCAGCATTTAATGGTTTAATGAATGGTTTGGGGATGCCCTTGATAATTAGCAAAAAAAGAAAAAAAGAACACTGAGGTTGAATGTAGTGAAGTAATTTTCACAAAAGCAAGTTAAGGAAAAACCATCACCAGTTGATTCAGATGAGTTTTTCCTGCTTGCTATTTTGCAGGGCTGCCAGTTTGGGCATGCTCCAGGATCAATGTATAAGGATTGCTATACTTTTAAACACTTTTTTCGTGTTTCAGACATTGCATTGCCATTGTTGTTTTCTATGTTTTATTGTTTTCACAGTTCTAATTTACTTCCAGCTGAGTTATTCTCTTCTTTGCTATTTGAAGCCATAAAAAGATGCTCACTCTGTTTGCCTCCAAGTAATACCCTATTGTGACCCTATTGTGGGACATTTTGTCTGTGCACATAAATCTCTTGTTATTGTCATTTAGGTTACTTTATCTTATATACTTAGTCAAAATCTAGACTGCCTGCTTTGAGGCAGGGAGTTAAAGCTTGTCAAAATGAGAGGAATGAGAATTTCAGTGCTCCTCTTGGTGACTGCCCTGGCCGATATGATGATCATCTCTAAATGTCACAGATGGAGTTTGGGATCAAAGCTCTAGATGCAGCAACACTAGGCTATGCCCAGGCTTTCACAGAACTTCCAGCCAAGAAGTAAATGTCAATCAACAAGGAAACACATACTGTGATCAGAGGATTTTTAAGTGCCACTGAGAGTCAGACATGACCTATGATACATAGGAGGGGCATGTGCTGCCCAGAGCAGACTGGGGCAAAGCATTTTAAGAGCACTTATAGAAGCTTATATAAGACACAATATATTATAGGAAGGAATATGAAATAAGATTGAAAAACTAATTTGTGAAAAAATTGAGATCTGTAGACACCACAGTGAGGCAAACATGTAAGTGTTTAGACTTGGATCCTAAGTGTAAGCAACTTAATCTTGTCCTGATAAAGAAGAAGAAGTTACACACACACACACACACACACACACACACACACAAACACACACACACACACACACACACACACACACACGCACGCACACCCTACAGGAAGCTATGTGAATACAAAGGCAGAGTTCTGGGGTGGTATATCTACTGGTCAAGGGTCATTAAGGATAGCCTCTAATCCTTAGAAGTTAGAGAACAGGCATGGACCAGTTACTCACAGATAGCCCCAGAAGGAACTAATTTGCAGGTACCTTTACCTCAGCATTTCCAAATGGGTAGACATGAGTTTTTATGGCTTTGGTCTTATGGTTTGTCATACTTGGTAATAGTGATCTATGATAGGTGGGCAGCCATTGTCCTCAAGTCTTCCAAACTGTGTGAGATGCTGCTCCTGTTCCTCAATGCTTGCCTCAGAACTTTTCTTAAAATATACCCCAAAACCAGAACCAGGTTTGGTGACTAATATTTGGGAGGTTGAATTTAGAGAGTCTTGAGTTAAAATTGTTAAAACCAGCAGGATAGGATAGAGAGTTGCATCCTTGACCAAGAAGATATTTGAAAGTTATGGGTGCTTGGAAAGTGGAAATCTGTTACACTGAGTGTAACAACTCCATATCAGGGCAGGTCCCACCCTCAGGAGGAGTTTGGCAGTCACAGACTCCATTACATCTTGTGTGTATAGTTTTGTTTTCTTTGTTTTAGAAAGAGAAAGACTGTGAAGTTGCTTGGATAGGAGGGAGAAAAGGAGCAGCAAGGGGTTGAAAGAAGGGAAAGAATATGATTAAAATTTAGTATATAAAATATTTTTAATTAAAAAATTAAAAACATGTAAAATAAACAATGCCATTTTAAAGCAAATAGGTATTTTAAATAGTACCTAATAAACATCAGGTCTGTGTGTAATAATTCAAACAAAAACAAATCTTCAAATGGATAAGCTCAGTGAGTATACTATGCCCAGGCTAGCTTCAGACTCACAGCATCTTTCTACTTCTGATTTCTAAGTTCTGAGGTTTCAGGTGTGAACCTCTGGGCCTAGCTTAATGGTTTCGCTGTTGCTGTTATTGTTTTAAGATAAGGTCTCACTGAGTAACTCCATCTGCCTTCACACTCAATCTTCCTCACTCAGCCTGCCAAGTCCCAGGATTACAAGGGACACTTTTGAAGGGTGAATATTATTTATCATACCAAATATACCTTAGTTTCCCTTATATAACATCTTTTAGTTATTAGATTTAGAACTTGCATTTTCAGAGACAGATGCTACAAAAGTCAACTTGTAACATTCTCAAGGTTCTTTGAGAAGAGGGTCATAATGTCAACTGACTTGTCCCATTTTGGGTAACTTGCATTAATTCATTGATTAAAGTGAGAATTTTCTCTACATAATTAATAACTAATTTAGGGAAAGAGATATTTCTAGCTCTCATATATAATATTTTCTGCTAGAGAATTTCAACATTGTACTTTGTGTCTATTATTAACTTCTGCTTGGTTCAGTTATTGTTTTGGTGATTGTACAATGGTATTTCTTAACTTCCTTAGTTTTGAACCTTTCTAGCTGGCTTGCTATTGTGTCATCTCTCCAGTGTTCATCCTTTCACAAGGAACACAAACTTCTGTATTACTTTGTTCAGGGTATAATAATTGCATGGTTTCATTATTTATTTTGAATTACACACTTTTTCAAACTGACTTGCATTGTCCTTCAAACAGCTTCTATTTGGCTCTTTTAACTTTTATACAACCTCTTCAGTTTCTGAGCACTTTTGATTTTGAAGTACAACAAATCAAATGGATCTAGTTTATCCTAGGGTTTTTTTTTTTTTTTGCCTAACTGTGGCACTTGATTGTAGCTGTTTCTCTGAGTAACTCTATCTTCTTTGAATGAGTAATTCAATGTAAAACCAAGATCTAGAAAATAATCAAATTCAACCATTTAATCATTGAATTTACCAACTTTACTGTATTTATCATTTGTTGGCACAATGAAACATGGCAGTCTCTTTCAAACTCCATCTATGTTTTCTTATCTATCTATCTATCTATCTATCTATCTATCTACCTATCTATCTATATTTGTGTGTGTGTGTACACATGTGTATGTGTGTGTTATTTTCTGAACAAATATAGGTATATCAGAGAGGTGGTTCAGTTTCTTCCTCTTGTACCTCAAAAATCACTGTTATCATCACTATAAGTACTAATATTGCCAGGTGACCTTTGTCAATATCTTTTCAGTCATATCTATTCTTTATCTTTCTTTATCATCAGGTAGACCTTGACTTTGATTGAATGACTGAAAGAATAAATTCATTCTTCTTACATGGAGACTTCTTGGCCTGAAAATTAGAGGTCTTTTAGGTTAGAAAAATATTCAGTAGTATAACTTTTGGAGAAAATGTGCTACCTTTATTTGTTTTACAGTAAAATTATTCAAAGAATAGAATAGTATCTGTTTTCTGCCTTCAGTTTCATACTCTTTGGAAGATGGCAATAATCTTTCCCCTTTTTGTCCTAAATGATCATAAAGCCACTGTTTTTAAAGAAACTATGATAGAGGAGGGAATTGGGAATTAGTATTAAAATGAGCTGCTAATATAGTGTTTGAAGGGAAAAAATGCTAAACATCCTTTGTAATAAAGTAAGCCTGAGAAAAACATGGTTTAGTACATCATAAAAGTCACAGAGCAGTAGCTCTGAGCATTTGTACTCAATGGGTGAAAGCTGAAAATTTTCCTTTGACATTACTAATACAACAATGATGCTTAATATCACTGAGTTCTAGAAAACAGAGTACTAGAAATCTTAACCAAAGCAATTAGACAAGAAACAGAAGTAAAAAGAGGGATGGTAAAACTTTCACTGTTGTTAGATGATACAGTATTTCATGGACAAAACCCTTCAGTTATCAGAAGCCAATTAGAATACATAAAGTCAGGTTAAGTAAGGAGGAAGGCTATGGCAGGACCATGGATATACCTGGAAAGGGAAACTAGAATAGATTTTATGAGTGGACTAAGGACAGGAAGAGAAGGAGTCAGGCCTGGGGAGTGGGAGGGAGTGAAGGCAGAGAGTTCTAAGGAAGACAGCTGGATTTAGGGGATATTGGATTGATGCTATGGGACCCCAATGTGGTAGGAACTTTCTGGAAACTATGAGAATGCCCCTATTGGAAACTTCTAGTATTAGGGGACACAGACTCTGAACTGGCCATCTTTAACAGCCATCGGAAGTCTTTCAGTGTTGAGACTAGGTTGCATTCAATTGGTAGCCAAGCAGGTCCTGTGGAGATCCCTAAACAAGCCAGACTGATGCTAGGACAGAAGGTCACCTTCTGAAAACTGACAGTGAGGATCCACATTGCCAAAAACAATTTCCTCTCAGTTCATTGAACATACAAAGGTCAAGCTGGTTTGGACTGGTATCTTCATGTTCGAATTCTAGTCTCTTTGGAATGAGAAGGAATTCTCCTGGTTAGGGAAAGAGACATCAGTCAAGTGACAAAACCCTCTTTGTATAATTTGTCCTACATATAAGTTGTGCTGGATCAATGGTAGTGTAGAACTTGTGGAAGCAGCCAACTAATATTGGATTTAACTTGAGGCCCACTCTGCAAAGGAGAGCCCATTCACGTACAAGGATGGCTAGAAAGGGAAGACTAGATATCCTAGAGAGCTAGGGTAAGGCTAAACAGGACTGGTCTTTAATAACAAAACAAAACAAACAAAAACAAACAAACAAAAAACAATGAAATGATTCCTAATGATATTTTTCTATACTCATACATCAGTGGCTTATCAGCTTGTCATCAGAGACGCTTCCTTCCATACCTGATGGGAGCATGTGCAGAGACCCATGGAGGTCTCCCTTTCCTCAAAAATTGAGAATTCACCAGAAGGTGGTGGAGTGGGGGGAGACTATAAAAGTCAGAGGGGATGGAAGATAATAGAAGAACACAACTCAATGAATCAACTAAGCAAGGCTCAGATTGGATCACAGAGACTGAAGTGGCAAGCATAGGACCTACATGGTTATGTATCAGGTTCTACATACACATGCACGTGCACACACACATATGGTATTAGCTTAATGTTGTTGTGAGACTCCCAATAGTAGGAGGCAGTGAATCTTTGATTCATGTACCTACTGATGGGACTCTTTTACTCTAATTGGGTTACCTTGTCCAGTCTTTATATGAAAACTTTGGCCTTGTCTTACTGTATCTTGTTTTGTCTTGTTTGGCTGTCATCTTCTGGAGGCCTGCTCTTTCCTGAAAAGAAAACGGAGGTGGAATGGATCTAGGGGAGAGGGGAGATTGGTGGAACGAGGAGGAATTGAAGAAGGGGAAACTATGGTTGGGATATATTATATAAGAAAAAATTCTATTTTCAATAAAAAAATATTTAAGAAGAGATACAAACTTGAAAATATGTTTTCAAGACATGGAAATTACAAGCAAGACAGAGAAAGGAGATGGGTTCAGGGTGACAGATAAAGAGGAGTAATTGTAGGAAGAAGAGGAAGAGGAGGAAGAGAGGAGACACTTCAGGATAGGAAAAAAAGTGGAGAGGGAGAGAGAAAGTACTTGGATGAGGACCAGAGTTAGAAAACATGGGTTCCATGGTTTAAGTAGATGATTTAGGTTCTGTTCTTCATTGTTCTAGATTGAGAAAATGGAATTTTTTCTCACAAGTATGTTCTCAGGATTAAGCCTTTAAATTGGGGATCCATCCTATAACATATATATATATATATATATATATATATATATATATATATATATATATCTTAGTATTTTGAAATTATAAATGATAATAACTTTATCTTTCAGCTCTAATTTCAGCAGATCTCAGGGTTAACAAGCTGAAAACTCTTGGGAGCTCACTTGTCTGTCTCCTCACTACACTTCACTTTCTCCTTATGCTCTTAGGTATATTATGTACTTTATTTTCAGCTTTCCATTTTTCTTCTCCTTTCTTCTTTCCTCCACAAACATAATGTACTGTCATGGTGTGCTTAGCACACTGAAAGCAAATGTTCTTATACTTTGATTTGAACTACCTTTTAAACTTCTAGTCTCTCCTTAGCTACAAAATCATATTTCCCGGTTTGAACTAGCTCAAACTCAATTATTATTATCTCTGTTTGCTTTCCCATGAAATCGATCACTTTTTTGATAAAATATTAAACATTTTTCATTTAAGAATCCTGATTTGTTCTCTGTGATATTATAGCATGAGGATGAAATGTAGTCCATTGGTTCATGAGTCAGAATAATTGTACCCCACTTCTGACACTAATTTTGAATGATTATACTTTATAAGGTGAGATATACCTGGAAAAAGTAGGTTGTTGGGAGTGAGGAGAGCATATTAGAGGTCAGCACTGATCCTCCCTACACTGTGCTTCCTGACTCACAAGACCATGGAATCAGCTACCTTAGGCTTTTTCAGCCCAGCAGCAAGTCTTTTCCTGCCTCCATGACTTTTCTATCATGTCTTCTCAAGCTGTGAACAAAAAATAAATTCTTCCTAACATTGTTTCTTTCAGATATTGATCACAGTGGTAAGAAGATTAATGTGGATGGCTTTGAAGTTTTCTGAAAAAGAGCTGAGACACTTTCTTTTTCCTTCCACTATCAACTGTATTCAGATTTTTGCATTTCTTGGAAACATTATTGATATTAGTACTTTGAAATAAAACTTTCCTTTCTTAAACTGTTGATTCTTTTGAAATGTGTAATAAAATATATTTAACATAAATTTTCCCTTGAAAATTTTAAGTAAACAGTTCAATGTTGTTTTAATTTACAATGACATTAGCTGTGTAAGTAGTTATACCAAGGAACAAGGTTCAATACTTTGACACTCCCTAAACTGTTTTCTTTAGTTATATGAGGCCTTGTTCTCAAGTCCACTGCCCCATCAGAAAAGTTAGACCTCTGCTATTTGCTATTTCTTCTAGGTTTTTGGTTGTTTATTTTTCATTTTTAGCTTATTCTGATACTTTATTTTAATATGCTTTATTTTTATTTTTATTTTTTTGATACAGGGTTTCTCTGTGTAGCTCTGGCTGTCCTGGAACTCACTCTGTAGACCAGGCTGGCCTCGAACTCAGAAATCTGCCTGCTTCTGCTTCCCAAGTGCTGGGACTAAAGGCATGCACCACCACTGTCTGGCCCTTAATATGTTTTTTAATTGAAACAGTTACAC
>JADRCD010157722.1:18566-31729 GCA_019843815.1 Montemys delectorum | reverse complement strand
CACTATGTAACTTTACATGTCTAAACACCCTTTGAACTGGCATCTTTCTAGAAGATGCAAATAATCAGAACAGAATAACCATGTTTAGTCCTCCAATAGCCGGTAAACGCAATGCACGTTAAGGAAGTTGGTGGCCACCTGAACCTTGGGAGGAAACCAAAGCAGGCCAGGCTACGGGTTCCTAAAGTGAATTACTGTATGCCTTTGAGAATCAGAGAGTTTTGTATGATACTTAAACCACTCAGAGCCAGATGTCATCGTGGTGCATGCCTTTGATCCCAGCGCTCTGGAAGCAGAGGCAGGCAGATCTCTATGAGTTGACAGTCAGCTTGGGTTACATAGTAAGCCCAGAACAGCCAGGGCTAAATGAAGAGATGCTGTGCCTACTCCTAAAACAAAAACTAACTAAACAAACAAACAAACAACTTCAGCTATTCAGTCCTTCAGAAAAGCTTCCCTACTCGTCCTATGAAGCTAACAGAGCCAAGAACTCCAGAAGAGACCAACATCTGTAGAATGGAAATGTGAGACACCTATAAACACAGCTGGAAAATATACCAGAAACAGCAACGCATCAACAAAGCCAACTCAGTGGCATTTTAAAACACAATAGAGCCTGACCTAGCTGGATTTATTCCAGGAACATGGGGACAAATAAGCCCAGAAGGTTCGTTCACAAGTAAATACATTGATATGCTCAGGAGGAACCGTGGATGGTTCAGCTAGATACAGGAAAGCTATGGTGAAACTGTATCCGTTCTCTGTGAGTGGCTCAGCAATGAGTACAGGATTGGGGTGAGGACAGAGAACTACAGGCACCACAGGGCCAATGGCAGACGTAAGGAAACAGAACAGTGAGGCAAGCCCAGGATGACCAAGTGCCACAGGAAACGTTGCTTTGTATCCTGGGCCTCAGCACTCCCAGGGACAACAGACAGAGTAGCTGTGACCACTTTCTTCCAGCTCTAGGCACCCCAGGGCCACCACTGCCAGAGCTGGGATCCTCAGCTGCCTCTGCTGCGAAGCACAGGTGAAAAGATCAAGAGGCTTGAACCAAGCCTTGGGCCAGCAGATGGGCAGGCAGCACATCTGAGGGGCAGCAGGAGGGAGCAAGCCCATCAGACTTCCTTAAACTCTAGACTGTACACACACACACACACACACACACACACACCAGCTACATTTCACACCATCCTTGCAGACTACAGACTCTATGGTCTCCACTGGAGGCTAATGATGCCTCCAGCCCAGCCCTCAATGCCTCTTTGCTGTACCATCAAAACACACCAAATCCTCTCTCTCTCCTCTTCGACTGTCTCTGGTACTAGAGTCCAAGCTCTCTGACTGTATCCCCTGGCTGACCCTGTCATGCCAGCACTGTCCTTGACCCTCCTCCGTGAAGCACCCAATGATAGATAGCCTGACAGCCCCAGGCACAAGTTATGATCCCTTCCAAGATCCTAGGGCAATAGCCTGTCATGCTGGTCTCTGGTGCTCCCAAAAGCCCAATCTCCCACGCAGACGGCTTCCCCACCCAGGCCAGCCCTGTCTTCCTTAAATGTTCCCATCCACTTAGCTCTTTCCCACTCTTCTTCAGTGGGGTCCTTACGCCCACAGGACATCTCTGTGGGCCTCTTCTGGCTACCCTGACAAAGGCACAAACATCAAACCACGCGGGTAGTCAACTCGCTGGGCACAAGTGCGTCACACATCCCTGAGGAGAGCAGGTCAGGCCACGTAGCCCCCTGGTGGTTAGTAGAATGGTGTGTGTGTCACGGAGCTAGAACACTGAGGTGCCAATGCAGGGTCCCTCCCTGTCCTATGACCCTGCCAACCTGTTCCTCAGCAAGAAGTAGGTGGCACAGCGGAGGTGACCCAGGATGGATGTTAGCAGAGGAAACAGCACCTGTGCCATGCGCCACTGAAGTTAAGCATTGTTTTGCCTCTGCATAACACCCAGAGCATCCTTCCTCTCGCACTCCTGCAGTGAGCTACTCCTCTATGTTCATCGTTAGTCCTTACTGCCATGTAACATGTTCTGTATATTACCCACTTCAGTGGTTCTCAACCTTCCTAATACTGCAACCCTTTAACACAGTTCCTTGTGTTGTGCTGAGCCCCAACCACAAAATGTATTTATTTCGCTGATACTTCACAACTATAATTTTGCTACTGCTGTGAATGGTAATGTGAATGTCTTATATGCAGGCTATCTGAGAGGCAACCTCTGTGAAAGGGTCGTTTAACCCCAAGGGGTCTTGACCCACAGGTTAAGAACTAGTGACTTTCTGAAACCCATTTCAGATGAGCTCCGTGAGGGTCAGAACTGTGGCCTGCTTAGTTCCCTGCAGACCACAGTGCCAGCACACAGCAGGTGCTTAATAAATGTGTGTTGGATGTCCTGCGTTTTCACTCTAGTAGTGTTGGCTCCTCACCTCCACTCTTCCACATCACTAGTCTGCACTGGGCCTGGCGTAGGCAGGTCTATGTACTGCTCCCCAATCCCACTGCCCATCATGGCTAGAAAAAGGCCTCTAGGAAACAGCTAGCTAGGAAGGTGCAGTGGTGGCTCAGGCTCAGGGGTAATTTTAGGGAAATTCTCAGCCTTCCCCACACTGGGCACTCTTCTCTTTAAACACATGACATTTGAGAATGCACAGGCACAGCCTTGCCGCCACACCTGCCTCCTCTTAACGGCTCTCACTTAAGCCTCCCATATATAAACACGTCCTCTCTCCCGCCCACACATCGCACATACAAGCACACACCTCCCACATGATCAACCACTCCATCACAGACCGCCCCCACTCCAAGCACTTATGGAGTAAACAGTGGTTCTGAGCCCAAGGTTAGGGAAAATTCCAGGATCGCCCCTGCTCTTTACAAGTCTGCCCTGTCCAGAGCAGCCTTTGCTTTCTTCTGCCGCACCCCCGGCCCCGCGATCGAACACCCCACCCCTACCCCCCGCAAGTTTTCAAGTGACGCTTTACTTCGGAACCTCTGGGGTCAGCAGGGGCTAGGAAGGCAGCAGCTGCACCTTGGGTGAGGCCCAAGTGGCAGCAGGTGTCTGGGTAGGGACCGGAGAGAGAGTTGCCCTGGCTGTCCTGGGCCAACTCTTCCCAAGCTACGGAGCTTTCCGTCCTGCTGTGGTCAAGACACTGCCCTGGGAGTGCTCCTAACCCGCAGTCCCGCACTGCCACAGCCCTACCTGGGGCTCCAGAAACATCCTGGCTGCGGCTCCCGCTACCAGACCCGCAGGCGGTGTAGAAGTCCAACTACCCTCCGGGGCTGAGCCAGTGCCGCCCGAGCCCGGGGACTTCCCTCCCTTGGCCCAGCCACCTCCCGGCCGGGGCGGGGCTGGCGAGCCTCGTTAACAAGACCCTGGGAGGGGCACTAGCAAGGGACAGGGCGAGGCACAGTGAGGCGTGCGCACCCGACGGGATCTTGGTGCTAGGTTTGGGAAGGGCGTAAGGGTCAAGGCTCTGGGCGGGGTGGGTCGTCTTGCTGGTGAAGTCCAGGGAGGGCCAGGGAGGGTTCCAGTCTCCTTACCGCAGGTGCCCAAGCAGCGCTTAGTTCAAATACCTGCCCTGCCCGGCACTCACTCCACACAGCTGTGGTCTGAACACCAGGGACACAGCAGCTGCTGTCTTAGAAGGGCTAATCCGAGTAAGGGGCGTGCCTGGCGCGTGGCTCAGAGGATCTATCTCACCCTAGCTCTATCTCACCCTAGCCGCCGCCGCCCCCCCGCACCCGGGCACTGAGAAAGAATCCTGCCAGGTGCCTCCCAGCGCTGCTCCAGCTCTGAGAGTTTAGATCGCAGAGGTGGACTAAAATGAAGAATGCCATCTCTGGGGATCTGGTACTAAGGAAGCAGAGGCTGGGAGGGCGAAGAGAACTGGGCCAGGTTCTAGGAGTCAAAGCTGGGCACATATGCTATAGGGAGTAGCTCTCAGCTGGAACCATAGATCTGGACAGAGGACACAAGCAAGCCACAGTGCCTGTTGGAGATTGATGACCCGGACTTTATCCAGTCTAGTCAAGATCTCTATTGTCACCACCCAACCCTGTCTGCTCTCTGCCCAGCAGCTGGAGGAGCGCACATCTCTCCTGTCATCTCCCTTACTCTATTTCTCCATCAGCTCTCCTATAAACACAAAGTGGCCTCTTGGGACCTCGGTCCTGTAAAGGTTCTGTGCCCCAGTGTAGGGGAATGCCAAGGCCAATAAGTGGGAGAGGGTGGGATGGCAGGCATGGGGAGGGGGGAGGCAACAGGGGTTTGTTCTTGTTATGTTTGTTTGTTTTTGGAGGGGAAACTGGGAAAGGAGAAATTTACACGTAAATAAAGAAAATACCTAATTAAAAATAAAAAAATATAGCAAGCATGCAACCTCCCCAAAAATTAAAGTTATTCTCCAGAACAAACCAAAAACATCACCATTACTTTTTTTCTTCATCTTTTTTCCTTTATGATTTAACATATTTACAATGAGGCTTTGTGAGGAGCTTCAAGAGCTTTGAAAATTCAATTTTCCAAATCATGATACCAACTCAGGGTTATGATACATTGTTTCAGAAAAGTTTAGTAGGGATTATATAAGATCTAAATAATAATAATAATCAAAACCTTAATAAGGGATGTGCAAATTTACTATTTGTGTTATTTCAAGCTTTTATTTTGAAGGGGAGGCCTGGTAAGAGGGTAGCACTCTCTCAGAGGCTAGGGGTAAAGGAATGGGATGAGGAATTGTAGGAGGGGGGACCTAAAGGGAAGGCTACAACTGGAATGTAAATTTAAAAAGGCTGAAATAAAGTCTACTTAATGTCAAAAATTAAAAAAAAAAAAAAAAACGAACAAAAAAACAAAGTGGCCTCTTAGGTAGTGAGTTCAGTCGTGAGGCATTCTGAATGCTGGGCCCATTCCCTTGTCTCCTAGGAGGATGCCAAGGCCTGTAGACACCCATGCCCTCTGGGCTCTGCCTCCCCTGATGTCTCTATCAGCTCGCACTGTCGCTGGACCTCACCTTTCTTCTCAGGGGCCTCAGAGCCCAGCGTATTCATTACCTCCTGGAACAGTCCACAGCCAAGCAGGGAGTAGGGTGCACCAGCTTTCACACAAGACCTCCCCAGGCCCCTCCAGCCCTACACCTTGTTCCAAGGGATGCGAAGCTTACAGTGACCTCTGCTGGCCAATCCTGTCAAGGCCCACCTAGGCCCTCCAGTGCTGGGCCCTTTCTAGGCTGAGGTCATTCCTTCAGATTCCTCTAACACCAAGAGAAGCAAAGCTAGAGTACTACTTCTGGTAAGGTACCTGTCCCTGCCTTCCTTAGCCCCGTTCCGTGACCCTACAGGACACCTGGGTCCTAAGAGGGTGATGGCATTTCTCCCACATGCACATGTTAGTAATCCAGTTGCCACCTGTTCCAGAGCAAGCTTTCCCCACTGCCCCTCTGAACGTGACAGGCCTCAGGCTAGACAAAGGCAGTGGTGGCTGTAGAGCCCCTTGATGTCTTTTCAGTACTGTCCCAGAGTCACTTCCTGTAGTGCTCACTCACAAATGTCATCAGCGTTAATCTGAGATCCCCCACCTCCAGAGGAAAGAGAGCCTATCTAGCCCCATCTCTGGCAGACATGGATGAAGCTGCCTTTGTCACAAGACTGACCTCAGCATTCATATATACACCGATCCACATCCTTCCCACTGTCCAGGGACCTAGGGAAGCTGGCAGGCTAAAGGCTGACTCCTTCCTGTCAGATGTCCTGCTTAAAGCTATCTTGAAGCAAGAGCTTGTGGTACCCCACCCAAGACACCATTGTTTAACCCTGGAAAGTGGGGATGCGGTCTGTAGACAGCTGCTGGGGTTATTGGAAAGGCAAGACACATGGAAGGAGATGTTCCCCCTTCTTACTCCAGACAGTGGGGGCTGCACTTAACAGTCCTTGTCCATCAGAGACTACCCTGAGAGTGGCTGGGAAAAAAGGCAGGGAAGCTTAGCTCTTTAATGACAGTGACAGGGCCATCCCCATAAGCACAGGCTATATATAGCATTTTGTCTGCTTCTGCAGGTGGATGGACTCCACTGGGGCCCAAGTAAGATCTGGGCACTCTGGCCTTAACTTGCAAATGTCTCAGTGATGATCACGGCGAGAGCCAGAGTCCCAGGGGTCTGGGGGTTCTGATGCTCTGTCCCTGCTGGGACCTCTAACCTGACTTAGCATGGAGTGCTTCCCCAGGCGCGGGGCCACTCCCCCTTAGGAGTCTGTCTATAGATCATCTTCTCAATGACATCTTCAAAAGGTCACCTTCCATCGCGGCATATCTCTCTCACCACTGGATTTCCTCCTTGAGTTACTCAATCCAGCCTTAGCTTTCTCCTTACTTACTGGTCTGCTTTAAAAAGAATCTGAGCACCATAAGAGGAAGATCTTTATCTGCTCACTGCTCAGTCCGTAACTGTAACATGTCTGTTCCTAGGGGTATGGGGGAATCCATCTATGGAACTTATATATGAGTGTACTTGTGTGTATGCAGATGCAGACGTGGCTATGGAATTGGATATGGAGAGTGGTGTGGATATATTAATCCTAATATATGGATACGAACAGAAATAGATAGAGCTAGATAGGACAATGGAATGTGGATAAAGATATAGATCTGCATGTATAAAGATAGAATTTATGGGCAAAAAATAGACATGGATAGAGAGTAAATATAGATATGAGATATAGATGTGGATTCAGGTATAGACAGCCAACACAGGGCTCAACCTATAATTTATAAGAACTTAAGCCAAAAGAGTCCCAAGAGCCCGTTTGTATAACGAGCAAAGTTATGGAGAGGTACTTCATGGTAGAGCAGCAAGCTTAAATCTTTGGAGTTTATTAGTCATCAGCCTGAGAGAAACTAAAACCACACTGTGAGAATCCTACACACCCACCAGACTGATAAAAATGAAAAAGCAGAAAATGCCAAGTGCTGGCAAGAAGGTGGTAAAACTGTCAGCTGCTGGTGGCAATACGGCCAGGGCAGCCATGTGAGGGCCAGCTCCACTGTCTTCTGGGAGCTGAGCACATGCAGATCGAAACGATCCACCCTGAGTATACAAACTTGGCAGAAATGCTCACAGACTCACACCTAGAGGCACATGAGCGCTGTCTGCAATGGCTACCAACTAAAACAACCCAAGCATCCTCCACAGAGGACATTCTAAGACAGGCACAAACCAAAGCACTGCATAACCATCTAGCCATCACCTCAGAAGGTTCCTAAGGGAAAACTGTACATCAAGGAAGAAGGACAGTTTCAATCATAAGGCACAGGAAGGAAAAGCACTCACAAGAGGAGTGAACAGAGGAAAGATCCGTGAAGTCCAACATAGTGAACTAGCAGGTAATTGGAGAGAAAGAAAATAGTAAACAAGTATCCAATCAATTCGATAAATAAACAACATGGTCACAGAGATTCAGGCTGGGAAATGGCTCAGTGAATAAAGTGCTTACTGAGAAAGCTTGAGAACCTGAGTTCAAATCCCTGGCACCCATGTGAAAGTTGAAGTAGCAGTGCTTGTGGATAAAGACACCCAAAACTGACATCTGACCCCTTTATGTGCACACACAAATGAGCACATCCATGTGTGTACATGCACACATACACAGCCACACACAAATCTACAGGAATTACTGGACATATTACAATAATAACCTTAGATATGAATGATCCTAATTTACCAATACTACAGAAATGTAGAGTAGGTGCCCAGATTAAAGAATGGGGTGAAAGGATCCAATTATCTTTTGTTTCCAAAAAACACACCTCACTGGAAAGACACCACAGACCGAGAGATACAGGATATAAAACCCTAAGTGAATAGAAGCTTAAAACAAACTGTGCAGTTATTAACAGTTGGTAAGTAGACTTCAAATCAAAATTGATCAGAAGAGATAAAAAAGTAAAAGGTCACTACCTGCTAATAAATGGAATAAACCCATCAAGAAGATATAACAATAGTAAATACATATATTCCAAACCAGGCTCCCAGTTTTATAAACCACTAGTGGACATAAAAATTAGATACACTCTGGTGGATGGTTTCAATACCTCTCCCTACTAATCTCTAGACGGGTGTCCCCCACTTGAACAGATGCATCCACATCAATTCAAAAAGAGAGAGGGAAACCAAATTAATAAAATTGAATATAAAAAAAGGAGACTACAACAGATCCCAATGAAACCCAAAGAATAATTAGGGAATACTTTGAAAGTGTATTTTTTTAAAAGCTAGGAGAGATGGATGGATTCCTACATGCACATGATCTACTTTTTAAATCAAGAGGGCGTAAAACAACACAGACAGATGAATGCTAAGCAAGCATTTTGAAGCAGTAATAAAGGCTCCCGACAAAGCAAAGCCCAGTACTGAATAAAATTACTGCCAAATTGAGAAACAGAGACAGAGAGAGAGAAAGAGAGAGAGAGAGAGAGAGAGAGAGAGAGAGAGTCAACACGAGTGTCTCTCAAACTGTTTCATAAAACAAAAAAGAAAGGAATCTATCAAGCTCACTATATGAAGCCAGCTTTTCTCCCAACACCAAAAACAGGTAAGTACATAACAAAAAAAAAAAAAAAAGGAAATGACCGCCATGAACATAGGTACAAAAGGCATTCGTTAAATTCTTGCAAACCAAATCCAGGAACACATTAGTAAGACCATTGCCTTGATTCCAGAGAGGCAAGGCTAGTTTGACATACATGAACAAGAGCAAGGCTGTGTTCTTCATTTAATACATATAAGGACAGAAATCATGGCGTCACCTCAATACAGAAAAGGGCTTCAGTGAAGTTCAGCATCCCTTTATTATAATGATAATAAAAAGAAACCTGAAGAAAAGTGAACTAGAACATACCTAGACACAGTTAAGGCTATAGGTGACATGATAAATAGGGGGAAACTAAACGCATTTCTCCTACATTCTCAATGGACCAAGGCTGCCTGCTTTCCCCACACTTATTCAACATAATACAGTATTGCTCAAAATCTAAAGTAACAAAACAAAAGAAGAAAGAGATACCCATAGGAAGGGAAGAATTGAAACTATCCCTCTTTGTAGACACCGTGATCTTGCATGGAAAGGACACTCCAGCAGGAAACTCCTGAAACTGTAAACAGCAAATCGGCAGCACACAGACGCAACATGCCAATGCTGGTAGCCTCTCCGCCTGCCAACAGCAAACGCTGAGAAAGAAATTAGGGCGAGACCAGCCTGGTCTACAGAGAGAGCTCCAGGACAGCCTGGGCTACACAGAAACCCTGTCTCAGGGGGGAAAAAAACACTTAGGAATAAATCTAACCAAGAGGTAAAGACATCTACAATAAAACCGTAAGACACTAGAGAAAGGGGCTGGTGAGGACATCGGTAGATGGAAAAACCTCCTACACTTGGATTAGAAATTAACATTATGAAAATGGCCATATTACCAAAAGCAATCTACACAGCCACTATATCCCCATCAAAATCCCAATTATACTTTCCCAGTGTTAAAAAAAACTTCAAATTCATATTTTCACACAGAAGACCCCAAAGAGCCAAAGCAGTCCTTAGCAGAAAGAGCGACGCTGTAGGCATCACAGTACCTGACCTCAAACTGCACCTCAGAGCCACTGTCACAAAAACACTGCGCTGGCACAAAGCCAGACGTGGACAGGCCATCAGAATAGAGTGTAAGACCCAGAAATAAACACGTAGCAACAGCCCCCCTGTTTCTGACAAAGGCATCACACGTCACACGTTGGAGAAAACGTCTCTGTCACGCTGCTGGGAGAGTCGGGGCTTCACATTCAGAGGAGTGCCATTTCAACCTGCATCTCTCAGCCCACACAAAAATCAGTCAGAAACAGATCCCGTGCCTTAACATAAGACCTGAAACTCTGAACCTGAAAAGGGGAAATACAGGTGCAACATTTCATCATATAGCCACGGAGCATTTGAAATAAAGTCTCTGATATTACAGGAAGTAATCCCAAGAATCAACAAATGAAATTGCACAAAATTAAAAAGCTTTCATAAGGAAAAAGAACAATTACCAGAGTGAGAGTGCCAGACTACAGAAAGGGGTAAAATATCTCTCAACATCAGACAAGTGGTTGGTTGATAGAGAGAATATATACAGAATTGTAAAAACTAGACTCCAGACAAAAGTCCCAAATTATCTCATTAAAAAATGGCCTATTGAGCTTAATAGACAACTCTCAAAAAACAGAATACAGAGAGTGGGGGGGATGCCTGCCTGCAAGCATGAGGCCCAGTGCCCACATAGGTTACATGTACCTCGGTACTGTGGTGGCAGAGACAAGTGGATCTCTGAAATGCATTGCCAGACAGTGAGCTTCAGGTTCAGTGAGAGACCCTACTCAAAGAATAAGGTGGGCAGCCTTGAGGGAGACCTCATGTTGACCTCTGCTCCTGCGTGCATGTACACATACATATACATGAGCACGAGCCCACACTAACAAGTACATATGCTATACATACATCATATCATCACATACAACATAACACACACACACACACACACACACACACACACACACACACACCGTAGAATTAGAATAACAAACCATAAGGAGATGCAATGCTATCTTCTGGCCTCTGCGGGCACTGCATGTGTGTGGTATACAGACACACATGCAGTCAAAACATCCATACATACATAATAATAAGTTTTTTTAAAATTAAAGAAAAATCAAGTGCCAGGCCTGGAGAGATGGCTCAGTGGTTAAAAGCACTTCCTGCTCTTACAAAGGACACAGGTTCAAACCCCACGTGGTGGTTTACAAACAGTTCCAGGCAGTCCAACATCCTCTTCTGACTTCTATGGGCACCAGGCACTTCCATGCAGGCAAAGGCACACACAAAAGAATACTGAAAGAGGAGGAGGAAGAGGAAGAGGAGGAGGAAAAGGAGCAATCAAACCACAACAAATACTAGTGAGGATGTAGAAAGAGATTGTGTAAGGATATAGTGTTGTTGTAAACCGGTACAACCGCTGTGGAAATCAGTATGGAGATTTCTCAAAAAAAAAAAAAAAAAACGAATTCTGAACTACCATAAGAGCTGGCTATCCCACTTTTGGAATAAATATTTGACATATTCTATGTCAACACACCACAGAGACATTCCCACATCCGTGCCTGTTGCCGCTTCACTCAGGGTACTCAAGAAATGGAGCCAACTTAGATATCTGTTAATAAATGATAAAGAAAAATTGACACATTAAAGAATTCAACTATAAGGAAAAAGGAAGTCTGAAGTAAGTGGATGGAACTGGATATTATGTGCTAAGCGGAATATGCCAGATTCAGGATGACATACTTCATGCTTTCCCTCGTATGTGGCTCTCCAAACAGAAAGAGGGGGGTGACACATGTGTGTGCATGTGAGGATGTGTGTGTGTGATAGAGAGTATGCGAGTGTGTGAGTGTGTGTTTGTGAATGTGTGTGTCTGTAAGCACGTGGGTAAGTATGTGTGAGTGTCTGTGTGTGTGTGTGTGTGTGCATTTGTTCATGTGAGGGTAGGTTTGTATATATAAGTGTGTGTCTGTGTTGTATGTGAGTGTATGTATTCGTATGAGGGTTTACATGTGTGGAGACTGATCTCAGTGTAAGGCATTATTTCTTGGGTGCAGACAACTTTGGTTTTGAGTGAGGATCTCTCACTTGGCCCCAAACTCACAGATTAGACTAGGCCAGCTGGCCCGTGAGGTCCTTGGAGATCCCCCAATGCCGTGTTACAAGCACATATCACCACACCCAGCTTTGCTACACAGATTTTAGAACCAACCTTGGGTCTTCATACTTGCATGGCAAGCACTTCACTGACTGAGATATTGTCCAAGGTCCTCTTCTTTTTTTTTTAAGAATTTCATACATTAATATTTATTTATATAATTCGCATCCCTTCCTCTTCCCCTCCAGCTCCCCAAGTCCCCCCAGAGTCATGACCTTTTCATTATTATTGTCACACATGCTGAGTCAGGAGTGGTGATACGTGCTTGTAACACAGCACATATCAGTGTTGTCCATATGTACTTATGTTCGGGGCTGCTCGATTTGGGTTGGGCTGGGGTTGGAACCCACCACAGAGCTTGTCCCTAGAGGAAACTGATTCTCTTTCTCTCGGCAGCTGTAGATTGTTTGTGGCACGTCATCTAGAAGTGGACTTTGTAAAAATTCTCTGCATCCATGTTGGGATGTTGACTGCTGTGGCCATCATGCAGGTCTTGTTTGGGCAATCAAATTGTTTGGTTTCATGGGTACAGCATCCTGTCTCCTATAGAAGAGATAATGAGCTGGTGTCCCGGTCCTCGGGCACTTAGAATCTTCCCATCCTCTCCTCTGTGATGTTCCCTGAGTCTTAGGTGTAGGGTCGCAATGTGAATGTACCAACTGGGGCTGGATGGACACACACACACACACACACACACACACACACACACACGTCGCCTGTGCTCTGCATTTTAACCAGCTGGGTGTGGATGCTGTCATTGCCTCCATCCACTACAAAAAGGAAGCTTCTTCGATGAAGGGTGAGACTTATACTTATCTGGCTGGGCAGGTGCACAAGCTTCATGACCCAGGTAGAGCATGTCTGCAGGGACAGCATAATCCTTGAGGACTTCCATTCCTTCTTGTTTGGGACAGGGACAGGGACAAGGACTCATCATGCAGCCAGGAGAAACAGTAACTCTTGACCCTCCTTCTTCAGCCTCCTGAGTCCAGGGATTATAGCCATGTTCCACTGAGACTAGATCTAACAATTCTTTATACACTACAACTACCCAAAAATAAATAAATAAAGGAGAAAGCTAGCCATAGTGGCCTGTCACAGCTATAAATCTTTATGACTTTAGGTTAGGCAGTGCTTTCTCAGACATGACACCCAAACCATAAGTAACAACAACAACAAAACAACAATAACAACCAGGTAAGTTGGTCCTTGTCTCAAGGGACACTATTTAGAAATTGACCAAGACATGGTGGCATATGTCTGTAATTTCAGCACTCTGTGGCTAAGGCAAGAGAATTATGGGTGCGAGGCCATCCTAGGATGCATAGTGAAATCCTGTCGAGAGAGAGAGAGAGAGAGAGAGAGAGAGAGAGAGAGAGAG
>JADRCD010157722.1:0-18466 GCA_019843815.1 Montemys delectorum | reverse complement strand
GGGAGGGAGGGTACAAGAAGAGGGGAGGCAGAAGATGAGGGGAACAGGAGAGGGGATGGAAAGAGGAGAAGGATAGAGTATGGGCGAAACAATGGGAGAAAATGCTTGCATACCACATATGTTGTAAAGCTCTAATATCCAGAATATAAAAGAACTCTTAGAATTCAGTGACAGAACAGATTTTTAATGTACATATGTACACAGTGGGTTGTTTTCAGACATAAAGAAAAAGGAAGTCTCTTGGTTTGCAGGAAAATGGATGCAACCAAAGAAATTGTATTAAGCTAATTAAGCCAATCCCAGAAAAACAAATACACACTCTGTTGTTTGCTGTTTCTAGATTTTCTACAGCAACACAAAATCCGGTGTGCGCATATGGCATTAAAGTAGAAGCAAAAAATCACCTGAGGCACAAAGTGGGCTACAGGACGGGCAGAGAGGGTACTCTATATAAACGATATATACCTGTAGGGAATGCCCTTGTATGGCACAATACCGTGTACAATAAATATGCATAGTGGCAACTTTTAATTATACTAAAAATAATAATGATAGACATCATAATTAAAAATGGGAAACAGAGCTGAAAGTCTATTTCTCCAAAGAGGGTACACTCATACCTGATAAATGCATGAAAATTGTTGGGTAGCATTAGTTATCAGGAAAATACAAAAAGAAGCCACTTTTTGTATGAGGCAGCAGCTCACAACCGCTGAGACAGGTACCGTCAAGAGATAGATATCGATGGCGCTGACATGCATATACTGCTGGCAAAGATGTGGGGTTGTGCAGTCGCTTTGCAAAACAGACTGCTAGTTCTTTACACCATTAAACGGTTATTACAGGACTTGGCAAGTCCATGTCTACATATATATCCAAGACATTTAAGCATATGCCCACACAAACACTTGTGTACAGATGGTAGGGGCTGCTGGGTATGAGAATGGGTGGTGGCTGCTAATGGAGACAGCGTTTCTTTTTTATAATAAAACTGTTCTGGAGTGTGGTGATAATTCCACAGCCTGTAGATATCCTAAAAGTCACTGAATTACCCGTTTAAAAAGATTTATGCTATGCAAGTCTGAATCAATTGATGGCTGATGGTGCACTTCCAGGATGGAACCCAAGCCCCCTCACCTTCTCCATAAACTAATAGTTGGCAAGGGCCTGCTGCAGACTTAATTTGCATTTATTTAGTGGTGAATGAGAGCCAGGTACTTTTTTTTTCTTAAAATGTTTCTCCGAGAGCTTCACCTTTATTCAACTGGCTTGTGGAGGTGTTGGTGTTGGTGTTGGTGTTGGTGCTGGTGCTGCTGCTGCGGCTGCTGATGGTGGTGTTTTTCCTCACCCATTCAGTCATTGTCTACCTAGTTAGTATGGTTGGGCTTGGACTGTTTCAAGTAGTGGTGAGAAGCATAAATATAAACACACAAGTCCTTACATGGTTTAAAGAAGACACAAATACTAAGTAATAGATTCTGCAGTAAGCAGGGAGCTCTACAGAGAAGGCAAACATGGACTGGACGGATGGGGAGCCCTGTTTTTACAGGTGTGTTGGAAGCAACCCATGCCTGCCTGAAGCAACCTTTGTAGGAAACATCTCTGCAAGTGCCTTCCTTGGGCAGGAGCACTTTGGTCTAGGAAGGACCAGTGGGGAGGCTACTGTTGCTGGAGTGGAGGTGGGGCGCTAAGAGGTAAGACTAGCTCCTGGTGAGGCTTTGAGGACAGGAAATAGGTTTGTATTGATTTCCTAAATTACAGTGGTACTCAGGACGCATCATTCACAAACTCCCAGTGAACACATGAACCCATTCTTACTGGCAAACTCTTTCTCTATATCACAGTTGTCAGTTTCCCTGAGTTGAGGGTCACCTACAATTCGTGTGGCTTAGGGCCATTAAGTAAAATGAGGGTGATCTGAACATAAATATTGCAATGCAAAACAGCCTGGCAACTCTACAGCTCACAGACAGGGTGTATGTACGGTGTAGACACACAGGACTAGCAGATGGCCCACCTCCCAGTCAGTGAAAGGTGACACCAGATTTCACCCTTCCTAGGGCAGCAGGCAATTTAAAACAGGAATTGTGTTTTCACTTTTTCATTTAACGCTTTTAGGAGGACGGTGACTAGGTAAAGTGTACTGTCAGACAAACCACAGATGGAGGAGCCTCCCTGGGCCACAATCGATTTACTTAGGATGAGAACATGTTCTTTCTCAGCTTTGGAGGCTGGAAGTCTGAAAACAACTGTGGGCAGGGGCAGGCGCTTCTTCTTAGACCTCGCTCCCAATTTCTCTTCCTAGTCTCTCACACTGGGTGGTCCTTCCTCATCTCTGACTTCTGCTGCCTCTTTTTGTTCTACGCCCCCAGCTTGCAGCAAGGCCTTCTCTTCTGTCTTTCCCGGACACCAAATGAACTGAGAACGCACCTCCGCCCAGTGTGGCTTCACTTCAACGTGTTCACACACCTGCAAAGATCCCATCCATGTGCTCCAGACAGGGCAGATTTGGACTGCCACACCTTTTTAACCTGCCTCGGTAGGATTTGTTTATTTTTTTCTATTGCTAGCAATGGGACCCGGGTCCTTGCACACACTAGGCAAGCTCTGCCCATGCCCCAGCTTCTTAAAACACTTGATGGCTTCATACTCCTCAAATAGCTGCTGACATGGAGGGTAAGACCCAGACTCTGCTGGGTCTCCTCCCCACTGCTCCTGGGTGACTCTACTCCAAATGAACCCCCATGTCAGAAGCTGTTCCTCCTAGGAACTCCAGACGGGAGCCTTTGGGTCATCCCAGGACTGTCTGCCTCTGTCAGGCAACATCCACCTTACCCCTCCAGAAAACAGGTGGTCCACCCTCTGCTAGTTTTAATTACCTTGGATTTATTTTATATAATAGCCTTTACTGCCGAAGAAATGTTGGGAATATCTGCTGTGTGTCACACTGCCTCAAAGGGAGATATTAGGGGTAAGGGGCCATGAGCATTGACCTCCAAGCGTACCCTCCCTTTAAGCTCTGGCCCAAATTTCATGACAGTCCCATGTGAGGAGGAAACCAGGAGTACCTCTTTTTACAAGGAAGGACAGAGACCTGTGTGACAGATCACAGTAAAGGACAGGGTTCCCCATCAGACCTCTTCGTCTGGATTTGACCCCATCAGATTGCTACACGCTTTTGCTAAGAATGGCCCTTCATTCACATGCACATCCCAAGTCTGCTTTCTACAAAAGCAATTTTGGAAAGGAAAGGTTTCTTTGGCTTACATGCCCCTATCGTGGCAAATCATCCAAGGATAACAGGGCAGGCACACAAGGCAGGAGCCTGAGGCAGGAACTGAAGCAGGGGCCACGGAGGATGCTACTTACTAGCTTGTTCCCATGGCTTGTTCAGCCTGCTTTTTTATCCAACCCAAGTCTACCTGCCCATCCACCCACAGTGAGCTAGGTCTTTTCAACAGCAATCATTAATCAAGAAAACGTCCCACAGACATGCTCACAGGCAGTGAGGGCTAGAAGATGTCCGAGATGGGCAGACCTCAGGTGTGGCCTTGTCAGGGTCAGGGTCAGGGTCAGTTGGTCAGGGTCTACCCTGTTGGGAAGATACCCTTCCCCCATTCCCAGGGTGCTGCCATCTGTCCAGAGTAGCAGAAGGAATCCCCTGGAACTAATGGCCTTTGTACCTCTTCTAAAGAAGACTTGGAACCTGGGACCTTGCATGAGTGATACCTGGCAGGCCCAGACTGTCCCGTTATATTCAGAAATACCCAAAATAGCACTCTGCTCTGCACTAGGTTCCTGAAGCCTTCAGCATCTAGTCTTAGGAACATACTTTGTCCTCAGGCACACAGCAAGATAGAGTCCTGTCCAAGCCTTGCACAGCCAACATAGAATGAGTATGTCAGTGCCCACTCACAGCTCAGGCCAGCTAAGATTACTACCAGCTGGACCAGCTCTACGTCACTCAGAAAGAGCTTTCTGAGGGGCCCGTGGCAGGTGGCACTGGGCTCCACTAGCCATCCATCGAGTCCAGAACAAAGGATGCTCCTGCAGCTTTACCAGTCTCCACCCCAAGAACTGACACGGGCGCCAAGGTCTTGGTGTCCCTTAGCCAGGGGATGATGTTCCTGGGAGGGAACATGTTCATGTGCAGGCTCAATGTATATTTTTTAAAACAAGTTTATTTGGTGCACCTCTGCAGGTGCAGCCCCTGAAGGAGACAGCACAAACCTGCAGCGGGGTATCATAGGGTAAAGGAGTGGGTGCGAGTCTTTAGCCTCTTTTGGAAAATGTAGCTTGGTGTCAAGAACCTAAGACAGCCAGCACAGCTGCCAGGCAGGCCTCTCTTCCCTCATTGCTAAGAACGTGTCCTGGAGGGAGGAAGCCAGTCTTCAACCAGGCCAGCATGAGCACTCGAGGATTTCCTGGTTCCCAGTGGGTAGAGTTGGTGCACTGAGGATCCCTTGGTAAGTATCAGGCCAGGAGGGAACAACTCTGAAGGCATCAGAAACCCAGAAATGTCCCAGAAGAGGCACGGTGTGGGTCTGGTCTGTAGATTAGACCCTGGGTTGACTCTTCTGCACCTCAATGTCTGAGACTCAGTTTCCTTTCGCATTCCAGCCCTAGCAGGAGAACCGATCAGCCAATGCACTACTGAGATGCATCCCTGTGCATCTGGCAATTAGGTCCCTGATGCAACTTGTCATCCTCCCTGCAGTGAGCGGTCTGCAGGCAGCCTGCCTGGGCCTGTCAGCACCACCCCCAACAACTTGAGGGGCCTGCTTGCAAATTGGACTGCTACCAGGAGGGCTCCAGGAAATGTCGTTGCTGCAGCAGCTGGAATGCCTTTCCAGAACACACCTACACACTCGTGAGAATAAAGCCACATACACTGACTGAGTGGTCTTTTGTTTATAGTGAAGTGAGACACTGGCGTGTGAGGGATGCAGGCAACTGTGAAGACAGGCGTGTACTGGAGCCTGCGGCCAGCTACCTCGAATCTACAGGGGTCAGGGGACCACACTGGCCTTTAGTTGTGGGAGCCCTGTGCAGATAGTGAGAATGCTCAGTGTGGGAGCTGGTGTCAGGAAACAGCATCAGCCCAGGACCCCAAGACCAAGTTCTCAGCACAAAGGACATTTATTTATCCCAGAGGAGGAAGAAATAAGAGGCAGGGGATAGAAGATGAGGGACAAAGGACTGCCTCTGGTTAGAGAGGAGACAGATGTAGCCCATAGACAAATGGTGGTTTTTAAAGGTAAAGGGATTGTTGGGATATCCTTTGTTGGGATAAAGTGTTTAATTTTAATTGGGCATGTTAATTAGGTGAGCCAAAGGGGTCTTTTGATTGCGGACTTCAATGATTTTATAGCTAGACCTTGGTAATCAGCCTCAGGAGGAGGAAGTGGCCAAATAAGGGAAGAGCATTTGATGGCTAGCTTTAGGAAGGTAATATAATGTTGTTGTTGGTTTTTTTCAAGGCAAAAGGAAGAGGGGAAGAAGGACAAGGCCTGCCAGAGCCATACTCGCACTGCTTGAGCTGGCCAGCGTCCCTTCAGCTGGGAAGGGTCATTGCCACCAAGATCAGCAGGAGTCCAGGTCACCGACTTGATGCTCTAGGGACTAAAAGGACACCAGAACCTAGACCCCCCCCCTTGTTGGCTGGCATAGACAGGGTGATGCAGGACAAGGACTCAAGCCTGCCTTGCCCACAAGTGGCCAGTTTCCAGTTTCCTCCTCACTCTTATTGGGTCTAGAGGTGGGAGTCCTCCCAATACTGACAAGATCACTAGGAACAGACAGATGGGGAGGTCCTTCTGGATGTCGGCCATACCAGAAAAACATAGAGGCGGGACAACTGGGTCCACTGGAGAGCGAGACCAGACAGGGTTCAGGTGCCAAACGGCCTTCTAGTGGCTTCACCTGGCTACTGGATGAGTGATACGGTCTATGGTGGTTTGAATATGAATGGACTCCAAAGGTTCATAAATTCAAATTAGAGAGTGACGCTTTTTGACAGAGATTAGGAGGTGAGGTCTTGTTAGAAGAAATTTGCCACTTGGAGGTGGCCTTTAGGATTCTCAACCACTAACTACAGCCCCCACCCCCCGACTATCCATCTGAATATAGAACTCTCTGCTACCTCTCCAGCACCGTGTCTGCCTGCATGCCACCATACTTCCCGCCATGGTGACAATGGGCTAAGCCTCTGAACTGTAAGCCACCCACAATGAAATGCTTTCCTTTATGAGTTGCCATGGTCGTGGTGTCTCTTCACAGCAATGAAACATGGACTAAGACATGGTCCAGCTGTGACTCTCTACAAGATCCTGTACCCAGGGAAAGTAGAAAACTTGGGCAGGCCCACAGCAAGTAACCACAGTCAGCCTGAATGGGACTTTCTCATATGGCTCTTACTGCCCTTTTCCACTATTCTCCATGCCTCAGGGCTCCCGGCCACACTGCTCGCCCTCCCAATCCCTCATCTACCCTCATTCAAAGCACAGCGTGCTGTCAATAAGACCTGCAGTTGACCTCCGCACCCAAAACCACCCCTGTAACACCTGGGCCTCCAGTGCCCCTTACTATAGGAGGTACTCATCCAAGTGGGTCACTCTGGTCACACACTGTGACATGGCTGTGTCCACTAAGTGTCTGTGGGACAGGCACGAGGCTAACTATAGCTCTAGGTGGGGGCTTGTCTGAGGCTCTGGAATCTTTGGCAGGGAAACAAAACAGGGAAACAAAAGAGACAGCCCCTTCAGGACACAGGAGCAATCATGAGTGTCATTTAGACATGTAGACGTTGAGTCTGATCACCTGGGACCCTTGTGTGGCTGTCAGCACTGCACCATCAGGAAGGGAGAAGGGCTTAGGTCCAGCCACCCCGGAGTTGGGTGGAGACCCTGTCTATCCTAGAGACTTTCCTGCTGGCCAAGGAGTAGAGCTTCCAGGCATCTCAAAGGAAACAGGTCAGCATTGGTATTTTTTAGGGAGCTCTTGGAAAGCCCCAAAGGCCACTGCCTGGACCCTGCCTGGCAGAGGTGAGCCCCACCCCATCCAGGCACTTGGCCCAGCTAGAGTGAAGCTTAGTTGAAGTGGAAATGCCCAGAGGGAAGTACGCCAGATCCAGGAAACTCTCCAAAGTCACTACCCTCATGGCCTCCTGCCAGGAGCCAACATCCTCCTGACTTCCCACCAGCCTGCCCATCAAAGCTCCTTCCCGCCCGACCCACAGCCATTTCTCTTGCATGACTTCCCACCCTAAACCTGGACCCCTCAGGGATGCCCCAAAAAGCCAAACAGGCTGAGATAGGAGAGCTGGCCTGAACGCTGGCTGTGTCTCAAAGCTGCACTTTAAGGGAAGGTTGGGAAGAGTCAAAGCATCTCTTAGCCACAAGTATAGAGAACACTCAGTGGACCTCCGACATCTTACAGCTCTCACCTTGGCCCCTCGGGAGCTTACCAAGTGAGCCCAAGATCAAAACCACACAACACAACCAGGTGCCCAGTACAGTAAGTGCTATGAGTAGGACCACTGGCCCACTTTACAGAAACACAAACTGAGGTTGGAAATGTGACAGGAACTGTCCAAGGATACCGGACCAATCAGAGCCAAATTAAAACCCATCAGAGCCTCATGCAAGGGGTGGGAGAAGGCTCAGCCTTTGGCTAAGGACAAAAGCTGGTGAGCGGAAGGCCACTCCTGAGAGCTCAGGTACGTTGCCTACATTGCTGCCTAGGGAAGGGGCTGTCCACACCCAAATAAATCTGGACCAGCATTACACACACACACACACACACACACACACACACACACACACCACACCACACCAGCCTCACATGCCAGGCAGGTGTTTGGCCAGGACAGTCAGCACACACTTGTTGTATATTTCACTAGAACCTTCTCCTTCAGTGTTTCATGAGCAAGGAAGAGCCTCCTATAGCGGGTCTAACAGAGGAAGGAAAAGAGGGAGAGGGGGAAAGCCACCCTAATGCCACTGGAGCTTTTCATGTTGCTTGGCAACAGGAGGAAGGAGGAGTGGGTCAAAGAAGAGCCCAGACCACCTCCTCTGTAGAATGGTGTGTGGAATGTCTGGACCCAGAATCTGGGGAACAGAGCTGAGAGAGTGCCAGGAAGCTCTGCACAGGTAGTCGCCAGGCAGACCACAAACTGACACCCCCAGCCACGGGCAGCCTGACTTTGCCCTAGAGCATACCTAGGACCCAGAGAGGCTATCCCCTGCAGAGGGCAGGAAGTGGCTAAGCTGGGCTGGATCTCATCACTAGTCTGCCTCCTAACTGACCATGGGAAAGACCATGTGGGCAGGTGGCTCTCTGGCGGCCTTAGACAAAAGAGGAGTCGAGGTCACCGCATTTTCCAAAACGTGCAGAAATGTGAGCAGAAAGAAGGGCAGGTGCATGGTGCTAGAAAGACTCGGGGGTCCAGGCAGCCAGGGAAACACAGGCAAGGGCTGAACCTCCCTACTGGCAGCCCCTGAGCAGGACCAAGACACTGATGACCAAAACCCCTTCAGGAAGACATTGGCCAGGTCCCACATCACCACTTGCTGCCTCCTAACAGGCAGTGTGCACTGAGCCTCCTGCACCCTGGGGAGAGCCACTAAGGCGTCCCCAACCTGATGTTACACTTCAAAGATGGCGAAGCTGAGGTGGGGATCCTCCACTGCTTTTGCTAGACCCAGACAGACTGTGAGCTTAGTTCTAGCTCTATTAAGGTGCTATATAATGATGTATGTGTGTGTGTGTACATATATACATATATGTATATATGACAATATGTATATATGAGACATATATGTATATGTGTATACATATAAATAAATATTATATACATGTACATATATCTCACGTATAAAAACACCAACCTGCCCAGGGCCTTGGCACAGGGAAGGAAGGGGAGAAAAGACCCTTTCCCTATGGCACACTGACAGAGTGTCACTAATCCATCAAACAGGGAAGACCAGCCCCCCCACCCCAAGGAACAGATCATCTTCCTGCAGAGGGAAGAGGGCGGACTCTCCACTTGGCATACCTGGGAAAGGTCCTCAGGGAAGCTCGCTCCTCTGCCTCGTAGCTTCCTCACCCCATGCTGCACTCTGGAGCCCTTGAGCTATGAATAGCTAGGTGTAGGCACGAGTGTAGGTTGTCTGGGAGAAGGGAAGGTTTTTCTCAACTCTCTGCTGTTTCTTGAGCTGTTCTAGCACGCAAGTAAAGTCTGAAGTCCTCTTGAAGTTTCCCAGCGCAGAGGAAAGAAAGTGACACCCAGCTTGCTTTGAGCTCAAGGTGGGAAGTGCCTGAAACTCAAACGGAGGTGGCTAGGAGTGGGCTAGAGGGGGAAAGTTCTGTCTCTGTGGAAGAAAGCATCCCCAGGTTCCAGCAACCCTGAGGGGTTTCACCTGCCTGTCTGGAACCCACCTAGTTACCAGAGGCATGTCCTTGCCTTCCTTGGAGCTCTCTAAAGGAGACATGTGAATATCCTGCCCACAGATATTTGTCCCCATGTGTAAGCTCAGAGGCAGGGACTAGGGTAATGGGAACAGGGTCTCCCTTAGCCCCCTCCATGCCCATGCTCCTTCTGTGGCCGGAGCATGGCTGTGGGCCGGGAGGTGGGGCTCTGTGGTCATAGTCTGACCTACACATGAGGCCCTGGGTTGGAACCTCCGCATGCAACAGTCAGTCCATGGAGGAAATAGAGAGGACCAAGCCTATTTGTCTCTCATTCTTCCTCCCTGCTTCCTGCTTTTGTTCCTGCCCCCACATGCCCTGGGCATCCCCCATTTTTGTTTTACGTTTTAGCTGCTGTGACATAAACAAGCTCAGGAGAAAAAGAACATCTCATTGTCTCTAGATTATGAACCAATTATTCACTCTGAGTGCTTATCAGGCTTATTTACAGATTATAAATTTGGGTAGAGGGGTCAAAGGGAACAGTCAACAAGTTGAATGGTGGATCTCGAGATAAGATTGAGAACTGAGGTCACAGGGTAGTGAAGAGTCACATAGGGCAGATATTCCGAAGAGGCTTCCCCTCCTCCCACGGTCGCTAACAAGGAAGGAGAGGAGACAGGGACCAACACTTATGTCACTAAGAACATTACAATGCTCAAAATCATAACCTCACCCATTGGTAGCTCTTTGATTTGAGAGGAACACCTAATATTTATCTGCATGCTTGCCTTGCCTGAATATGGAATGGAGAATTTTTTTAAGTGGCCTTCAGTCAATCAGAGAATGTAAACACGAATAAAGCAAAGAGTCTCCGCAGCTGTGAGCAGACTGTGGCCTGGCTTGGCTGAAGGTTAAATGGAATCATTCCTGGCAGGCTGACGCTAAAGAGGTTGTGCGTGTGTTTTGTATGTGCTTTGGAATTTCTGCCCAGTATTGCCAATAAAGGAATCACCTTCAGGAAAGCCCCTTCAGAAGCAACAGAGAGACACAAAAAGTGTAGCAGAGAGTACTTGCTACTGTAGGACCAGAACGAGAAGAGAGTACACTGTGGGGCTCTTACGTCAGACTATCATGTTCATCTTCTGAGCACTGAGGGAGATTCTCCTAGGTTCTCACTACCCATACGGAGAGAGGTGGCATCAAATCTCACTGCTTCCACTCCCTTGGCCTGCCCCTGGCCTGGTCTCTATGACCAGAGGTTCTTAGGGAGGGCAGAAGATATGGCATCCTAATGGCCAAGAGTTCCCTTGCCCATCGATTGATGGCCATTGGTTGTGCCCTGGACCCTGTTATCCTGATGATCGATCTTCAGGACTACAACTACTATCTCTCTGAATTAGGCAACCTCTGCCTCATCAGGGATAGCTTTAGGCTTTTCTCTATGCTCCATGACAGCTTTCCATGTTACAAGTACTATATGTTACAACCTCGAATCCTTAGGATTGTGTACTGAAGTGTAGTAGGGTAAGTGGATGTGAACAGCTTGTTTCTATTGAAAAACAGGCAAGGAGCTGGCAAGGAGCAGTGGCCTGACTGCAGGCTCAGCAAGTGTCAGAAAACTTGCTGGTTGAGTCTAAAGGTATCCACGAGCTGCAAATGACCTGCTTCGGTTGGGTGGTAATAGACGTGCGTCAAGTCACAGGTATGAATCTTGAATAATCAGGAATTGCCTGCCCTAAAGTCTCCAGTCTGGTTACCAAGATGACAGATAGGAATGTAATAAGCACCAGAGCCAATATTTGAGAGAGGACCAACCTATCAACTGCAGCTAACAATGGACTAACAGGCCTGGCTCTTGGATTTCTACAAATGACTAACACTTGGAAAATTCCTGAATTGGTAGGTGGATGGGTCTTAGAACAGGACAGATAATTCTTGGCTGTTGGGCTCCACAATGGACTAAGGAGCTGAAGCCCAAATACCTCTTTTCTAATCTGGCTCTGTCTCCAGTTCTGTGAACTTGGAAGTGTCCTTGAACACTTGGTCATATCTTAACCTTAGGTCATAGGGCATGTGAGGCTGAGCTGCTCCAGGACCTCAGTAAGTGAAGCTTCTGGGGCCTCCTGGAGCTGCATACTCCACAGAGAAAGAGACACTTATGGCAAATCAAGTGTCTTAAAGACTGGTGGCATTAAATAACTTGGAATAGAAACAGAACCTGGGCCTGAGTCCCTGTGGCCAGGAATGAGATGGCAAGGTGGTCTTAAGGAAGACTGAAGGAGGGAAACAGAGATGACAGCTGACTAAGCTATAGGTGGGTGTGGAAATCCTCCTACTTGGTCTAGCCTCTTCAGACTGAACCACATTAGCTGCTCCCTGTTGACAGACTGGGCATGTCCATCCAGGTGGACTAGGGAATGCAGGTAGGGAATGGGCAACCCTCACCCAAGACTCCTCTCTTTTCTCCTCCATTTCATTGTAAATGAGACAAATTGGTTCCAAGATTCCTCCAAGGTTGCCACTTGGTACACTCTCAAGAATCAGATCCTTGGTAGGATTGATAGAGTAAAAATGGCCATCCTACATAAGGTTTCTACAGACTCAACGCAATCCCATCGAATTCCAACACAAATTCATCACAGATCTTGAAATGACAATTTTCAGCTTCATATGGAAACATAAAAAACCCAGGATGCCTAAAACAATCCTGAATAGTAAGAAAACTATGGGAGGCATCACCATCCCCAACCTCGAATTGTACTACAGAGCTGTAGTAATAAAAACAGCATGGTACTGACACAAAAACAGGCATGTTGATCAATGGGATTAAAATGAAGACCCAGACGTAAATCCACACACCCATGGATACCCAAATTTTAATAAAGAATATAGAAATACACAATGGAAAAAAGACAGCATCTTCAACAACTGATGCTGGAAAACAGGATGTCTGCATGTAGAAGAATCCAAACAGATCCATACTTGCCACCATGCACAAGATTTAACTCCAAATGAATCAAAGCTCTCAACAAAAAAACGGACACACTGACTCTCATGGAAGAGAGTGGGGACAGCCTTGAACTCACTGGCACAGGAAAAGACCTTCTAAACAGAACACCATTAGCAAAGGCACTAAGATCAACAATTCATAAATAGGACCTCATGACACTGAAAAGCTTATGCACAGTAAAGGGCACCATTATTTAGACAAAGCGGCCACCAACTGAACAGGAAAAGAGGTTTTTTTTTTAAAGATTTATTTATTTATTTATTTATTTATTTATTTATTTATTATATGTAAGTACACTGTAACTGTCTTCAGACACACCAGAAGAGAGTGTCAGATCTCGTTATGGATGATTGTGAGCCACTATGTGGTTGCTGGGATTTGAACCCAGGACCTTTGGAAGAGCATGGGCTCTTAACTGCTGAGCCATCTCTCCAACCCCCAGGAAAACAGTTTTTAATCAACTCCACATCCAATATAAGGCTAATATCCAAAATATATAAAGAACTTAAAAACTAGATATTAAGGAAAAACAAATAGCACAATTCAAAAACCGGGTGCAGGGGCTGGAGAGATGTCTTAGTGGTGCAGAAAACTGACTGCTCTTCAAGAGGTCCTGAGTTCAATTCCCAGCACTCACATGGTGGCTCACAGCCATCTGTAACCTCTTCTGGTGCGTCTGAAGACAGCACTCATATATATTAAATAAATAACAAATAAGTGGGGTGCAGATCTAAACCCGGAATTCTCAAAAGATGAAACAGAAGTAGCCAAGAAAGTTAAATATTTAACATCCTTAGACATCATGGAAATGCAAATCAAAACAACTTGAAGATTTCATTTTACACCCATCAGAATGGCCAAGAACAGTAAAACAAATGACGGCTCATGCTGGTGAGGATGTGGAGTAAAAGGAACACTTGTCCACTGCTGGTGGGAGTGCAAACTTGTAGAGTCACTACGGAAATCAGTGTGACAGTTCCTCAGGAAGATGGGAACTGATCTATCTCAAGATCCATCTATACCATACCACTCTTAGACATATACCCAAAAGCTACACCATGGAGGCATTTGATTAACCTTGTTCTTTGCTGTTCTTCTACTCATAATATCCAGAAATCAGGAACAACTGATATGTCCCTCAACAGATGAATGGGCAATAAAATAAAATTATAATAAAATGAAATTATTATGTAATTGTGTGCATTTACACAATAAAATATTAATCAGGAATTTTTTAAAATGAAATAATGAATTTAAAATTTTTTATTTTATAAAATAAAATAATGAATTTTAATAATGAATAATGGATGAAATGAAAAAAATCATTGTGAGTGAGGTAACCAGGACTCAGAAAGACAAGCATGGTACATATTCACTTCTGTGTGGACGCTAGCTGTGAGGTCAATGATAACCAAACTACAATCCATAGAACCACAGAAGTTAGGTATAGAGTATAGACTGGGGGAGGGATAGATCTCCCTACGACAGGGAAATAGAATAGTTATGGGTAGGTGGATAGACACGAGGTGGGGCTGGAATGGGAGGATCAAATGGGGAAGGGGAGGGCAGAAGGGAATAAGGGAGGGAATACAGGGAGAGACAGCTAAAATTAAGGGCCCTTAGATGAACAGTACGGAAACCTAATATGGTAGAAGCTTCCTAAGTTATATGCATGCATGAAGGTGATCTGAATGAATCACCAAATAACAGGAAGGGGGCGAACAGGGCCCCATCTGGACATTTTTTGTCACCAACTGAAGCTTCCAGTACTGGAAATGGGTTATATCTAATTGAGTTGTTGGCCAAAAGGGTCGTATGGGAACCCCCCCCCCACAAACAACCCAAGCTGTTGGCAAAGCTTAAAGGTTGTTCTTCACAAACTGAACGTGAAACTCTATTGCTGAAGGCAACTCCTACACAAGAGAGAAATCGAGCTGGTTCGCTCCT
Organism: Montemys delectorum; assembly: GCA_019843815.1. Taxonomy (NCBI): domain Eukaryota; kingdom Metazoa; phylum Chordata; class Mammalia; order Rodentia; family Muridae; genus Montemys; species Montemys delectorum. The sequence continues at coordinate 4,098 of JADRCD010157722.1, read as the reverse complement.
AAAGGCTGGTGTTCTTGGCACTGGAAAGCACTCTGCATGCTATCAACGGGGAAATGTAAGCAGCAACCCAGCTACAAACCCTTCTATCTACAATCGTGTCCTGCCTGCAAGATATGCTAAAGCAATGGTAGCACAAAGCTTGTAGAAGTGACCAAACAATATCTGGTTTGACTTAAAGCTCTCTACACAAGATAGAACACGTATCCAACACTGCTTGCCAACACTGCTTGGGTGACCAAGAACCTAAGAGTAGATAGCTCAGGACCTGTGATGGCTATACCTGGTTGTCAACTTTACATCAGGAGTGAACTACAATCCAGAAATGGAGGGCACACCTGTGATCCAGATCTTGAGGCTGGAAGACATAGGCTTCTGACCCAGATCTTGACATGGAGATCTTAAGGCACAGTGGCCATGAAAGCTTAGGCCCAGACAAGGTAGTACATGCCTTTAATTCCAGAAACTGAGGCAAGCAGACACCTGGGATTCAAGGCTAGCCTGGGACAAAGCAATTTCCAAGTCCAGGTGTTGTGGACTTGGAAGGTTCCTTAATCTGGGCCACATCTTCTGCTGGAGGCCTACATTGGAAGAAGGAAAGCTCACTCTTCGCCTGCTTGGACTTATTTGCCAGCCCATCTATTGGAGCCTATTTCTTCAGGATTCCAGCTTCCACAGAAGATCAGTTTAAACAGCTAGCCTCATGGGACTGAGTAGCTACTAGATTGCTGGGCCTCCCATTCACAGCTGACCATTGTTGGGTTAGTTGGACTATAGACTGTACGTTATTCCAATAAATTCTCTTACTATAGTGAGAGATTCCGTAAGTTCTGTGACTCTAGAAAACCGACTAATACAGGAACCTAGGGGAAATCCAAATACTACTGCTCTACTAAAGGAACGTAGCAATACAGTGACGCCTGATGACACTCTGCTATACTCATAGATCAGTGCCTTGCTCATCCTCCTGCAGCAGAGTGAGAACAAATATAAACTTAAAGCCAAACAATGTGCAGAGGATGAGAGACCTTGGAGGCGCACACGCTCAAGGCCTTCACAGGTCTGCAGCAGATAGAATCCTAGAGCTGAAAAGAAATGGACTCCCACCCCCATCTCTAACCAGAAGCTATCTCGGATGGATAACCATCTGAACATTTGAAATGAACATTTAGTTTTCTCCAAGAAGTCTCACTGGGGAAACAAACTACCCTTAAGGGCAGGCTGCATGCCCAACAGTAGACTCCAACAGAAAACGAACTCATCAGCGTCTTTGGAGATTCCTCATTTCATAACACCATGTCAAGGCTCGCTCTCTTTTCTTATTTCTTTTTTTAACCATATAGGTCTTTCGTATATGTAATATGGCTTCTGGTTTTGTGTTTTTAATGGTATTCAATAATATGTGAATGAATAGGCTCTAAGTCTGCACCTATTGCTTGTACTTTTTCTTTGGATTTTTTCCCTCTGCTTGTTTGTTGTGTCCTGGTGTGTTTTGTTTTGTTCCATCTGACTAAATTTTATTTAATTATTATCCCTTAGAAGCCTGTTTGTTTTCTAATGAGATATAGAAGGGGAGTGGATCCAAGTTGGTGGGAGGAACTGGGAAGAGAACAGGGAGGGGACACTGTAACTGGAATATATTATGGGAGGGGGTACCATTTTCAATAAAACTAAAAAATCAAAAAGACAACTGAATAAAAAGGTCTTCTGATAGGCCTACTGAGACCTCCAGGCAACTGTGGATGGAAAAAATTGAAAACAGTGGGCTCCCTGAGACAGTGCCTTCCTGATCCTGGAAGAAATTGTGAGGAGAAACAGTGGGAAGGCATGGGGTTGAGTTCTAAACAGAACCGAGAGGGGACAGGGAAGGACCCAGGGGCCCTCTAAAATGTCCAAGGCTTAGGCCTCTCCCATCCCAGGGATAAAGCAATCACTTTCCCTTTGTCCGTGGCTGGGGCTAGCCGACCACCTGCTGCGTTACCATCAGGGAAAGTTGTAATGGTACAACAGGGAGTAACCAGGAAAAAAAGAATGGAGCCTGGAGGCCTTGGCAAACAAACACAGGCTCCAGAAAGAGGCCCATGGAGCCTTGCTGGCAAGCTAGCCCCTAACACCTCTCCCTGAGCCTCTTATCACATCAGACCAGGTGGCCCCTTCTCTGCCAAGTCCCAGGCCACTTCTGGTACCAGGTTCTTGGAAGGAACTAGGTCAGCAGCCCCCCACCCCCGGCCAAGCCCATCTGGGTAGGATGCTAAGGGCTCCAAGACACTAAGAATTTCTCAATTGAGACTCAGCGCCCTTCTTCTCAGCTGTCAAGAACATAGCATGGGAGCGGAGAGGACTTCCTCAAAACTCCCTGGCTTGTTTCCTGTGCAAACTGGGCATGGTGCAGCCTTGCCTCCCAGAGTTGGCATCAGCATATAAACATCCACGCCCACGCCGAGTTCCTGTCCTAACCCATTGGTCTGGAATCAGGGGCTCCTCCGAGTAGATCGACCTTACAATCCGCTAAGGTGGACAGATAGGAACAGTTTCCAACGGGCCCTGTACGCTCACAGCTCTATCCACCACTCTGGAATGAGAAGACAGCCTGCCAACTTGCCTCTTGGGTTCCTGAGGTCCCAGGGCCACAAAGAGGGATGAAGTGCTGCAAGAAGGGCTGAGATTGCAGGGGAGGAGTCCGCCCTGTCATTTCCTCCTTTGTCTGGCTCCAGGACAAAGCTGGGAAGGTCACCACCAGACTGACTTCAGCCTCCTTGGCTCTGTGGCACTGGGTTCCCCGTAGGAAGGGAGTGAGTTAGGAGCTGAGCGGCAAGGGAGCGGGTATCAGGAAAGTGAGGTGTTAGAATGACAGGAGAGTCACTGCAGAATCCCATTGAAGCCTCTCGCCAGCTGAGAAGAGAGAACTCTAACACAATCACCATGTGCTATAAAGGCTACTGACACCAACTTGATACTCCTTTCATATAGAGATTTATGTCAAAATATTGATGACCAAGCTTAGGCCTGTACGTATACGACCTTGTGTAGGACCTCATTCCTTTCCCAAATAATGCCTGGGAATCCCAGACGATGTTGTAGTAAAGGTGTCTAGCCTTCCTGTGCCCTGTACACCCAGTGTAAGCTTCTCATCACCACCCAGTGGTGAGATAGTAGCTTTGAACTCCACCCAAATCCTGGATATGACTGTTCCAAGAACAATGAGCTTTGTCCCGCCTCAGGGCCCGTACCCACACTTGGGCATATCTACCTTTCTCTGAGTACTTCCTTTTCTCCTATTCCTTATGCTTATGCCTATATGAAAAGATCTTTAGTAAAAATTTCCTGCCGGACGGTGGTGGCGCACGCCTTTAATCCCAGCACTTGGGAGGCAGAGGCAGGTGGATTTCTGAGTTCGAGGTCAGCCTAGTCTACAGAGTGAGTTCCAGGACAGCCAGGGGTACACAGAGAAACTCTGTCTCGAAAAACCAAAATAAAAAATAAAAAAAGTAAAAAATAAAAAAAATTAAAAAATAAAAAATGAAAATTTAAACTTGCTAGTCCTCAAATATTTTTTGCAGTGTTGAAGCCAAGAATCTTGAATTGTCCTAAGTTGAGGTCCCTAAAATTTGAGGGGCACTCTTGAGCCTGGTGATGTGGGAAACTGTGCCTCCTTTACCTCTACCCCATAATGCTGGCAGAAGGGGTACAGTTGGGGGCAGAGCCGTCAGTCTGGGTGGTAGAACATAGCGTGACTGCAGGGGTCTGGACAGATGAAGCAAGCACAAGGGTTGCAGGCATGGTTTGGGGCAGGGCTGAGCCCAGCATCATGGAGACTTGATGGGACTTCAACTCAGACCCTGGAACCTGAAGGGCTGGGACATGGAGAAGGACAGGCTGACAGTGCCAGATTCTCAAGAGTCAAGCTCAGGCCAGGCCAGACCAGGAGAGCATGCCAGATGGGCTCTGTTGCTTCTTAGAATGGGATTGGAAGGTAGGGCTCAGCGGAGGACCCAGGTGCCAAGCATTTCCCTCCAGTTTCCTGTGGGAAATCAAAGGCCCAGGAGTGCGATGGGTGGAGCTAGGAGTGGAGAGGCGCCTACTAGATGGGGCTGTGGGGGG
>JADRCD010157721.1:10964-28562 GCA_019843815.1 Montemys delectorum | reverse complement strand
TCTTCTTCTTCTTCTTCTTCTTCTTCTTCTTCTTCTTCTTCTTCTTCCTCTTCTTCGAAGTTTGTGGGTAGAAGAGTACCCTGGGATGGAACGTCTCTTTTCTTGAGTTGGATTAGAGACTTCAGGCTTAGGGACTGTCAGATGGAAGATTCTAGAAGGTCACTAGTGTTCAGGCTTTTATGGAAGCGCAGAGGCCATCTTCAGGTTGTCTTCTTTGCAGTTTCCCCCCCACAGCCTGGCATGGTTGGGGTCTGCCAGCTGGAGGTGAGGTGTGTGCAGGCAGGAAGAGGCAGGTTGCCAAGGTAGGTGAGGTGGTTCAGCAGCTTCCCAGAGTCCTCCCAGGGAAGGATCCCTAACTGTCTAGGAGCCAGGGAGGGAGCAAGGCAGCCATTGCTGGGGCAGTAGCAGATTTCATCTGCTTCTCAACCCCTGAGAACAGGTGATCTTGAGCAGACAGAGAGGTAGCATAAAGTAGAATGTCGTGTCTGAGGCCCTGGAGGGTCACAAAGGTACTTGAAGGGGACCAGAGGGCTGTCTTGGGTCCCTGGAGCATGGAGAAGCAGAACTTGAGGTCAGGGTCTCAGGGAAGATGAGACCCAGAGCGCTGTGTCTGACCCAGCGCAGCTATCTATTTATTACTATGTCCTATTTATGTTAACTTATTGGTGCTTTAAATGGCAAAGTTAATTCCCCCCGAAATAGTATGGGGCTCCTTACATGGGAGCTGGGGCCAAGACTCACCACCTAAGTGGGGCCTGGTCTGGAGGCAGTTGATTGTTACAGGTACAGCTCATGGGTCAAATCAGAGAACTGGCTAGCTCCCCTGTCTTCCACTGTGACTCACTTTCAGGGTCCCCCAGAAAGAGCTGGGACAGTTTGTCTGTCTGTCTCTGTCTCTGTCTCTCTGTCTCTCTCCCCCCTCCTTCCCTTTCTCCCTCCCTCCCCCCTCCCTCCCTCTCTTTCTTCTTCCCTCTCCCCATCTCTCTCCCTCTCTCTGGTCTCCAAGGGGGTGGAGCAATTTCTTGTTGTTTTGTCCCACTGAGCTCTCTGGCAGCCCTGGATTCCTGCTATGCGGCGCACCATTCATAATGAAGTGAATGGCTCTGGAACCTTGGGCAAACCTCATCCCTTCTTCCTCAAATCGGAGCTGACTGAGTGCTGAGACATCCTGACCCGGCACCCAGCGTGCTTCATCCAGCATGGAAGCTCCTCGGGTGGCCTGAACACCCACAGAGGGTGAATACAGGAGGTTGGAGCAGTGCAGGCCCTGAACTGGACCTGAACGGCTGCCCAGCGCTCCAGCGAAGGAGAGATCAAGGCCCGAGACGCCTGGGACGAGGACCAGGAAGCTGTGGTCCTTGCTTCATCGCTGCCTTCCCACTCCCGCCCATGTCTGGGCTCCCAGGCAGGGAATCCGATCTGATCTCTCCTTTGTGCTGGGGCCAGGCAAGCAGAGGAACGCCCTCGATCTGGGAGCAGGGTAGGGAGGAAGGCAGCCAAGCTGGGGCAGTGGCCGACTAGCTGCCTCTCAGGCTCTGATTTGGGCGGTCCTTAGCAGTTCAGCTGCAGGATTCTGCTTCACACATTTTTGCACCTTTCTCTGTCACGCTCTAAGCACTTTATCTGGACGGCAGGTGGACAGGCCCTGGAGCTCTGTGTTAGGAAAGGCCTGGAATCTATAGTTGCAGCAAGGAGACTATGGTGGGGGCCACACATGTCGGCGACAAAGTTGCTCCACTATTCTCTCCTGCTGCTGCTGCATCAGGCTCAGCTCAGGACTGGCTGCCCTTTTCCAAGCTAAGAGTCAATTTGTCTAAAAGCCAAGATGATGCCACAGCCTGGGGCCTGCTGGGTTTTGTCATCACTTCACATCCTTATGGACATGGACTCTCTGGGTTCCGCCCACCTGGCAGCTTTGAAGGCTCAGGGACCAATGGACTCTCTGTGCACAGACCCCCAGCCCCAGCTCCATAGAGCAACTACCTGTCTGCATTTTACTCCCAACAGTTCAGAGTCCTGTTGCCCAGCACCAGGACCTTTGAGTCTTTGGGACAAACAAACTTTACGGGCAGGCAGTTGTTCACCTTGATGTCTTTTACCTGTTAGCATTGACTTCCACCGAGCATGGTGGGTAGTGTGTCTGGACCAGAGAAGAAGGGATGGGGGCATTTTGCAGTTTATCCAGAGAGACGCAAAGGAGCCTTTATTTATTATTTAAAACTTCCAACCTGAAAGCACTGAGAGTTTACTGGTCTATTTCCACCCACCCCACCCCCATCCCCTGCTCTTGTCTATTTCTGTGCCCTTGATCCTGACTCAAGCAACCCAGCTCTGCTTTGCTGGCTCTTTGGAGCAGACATGGCATGTGGGCCAGGACCCCGGAGTCTTGCATGGTAGTGGCTTCACAAGTGAAATGATATGGGTGTCTGCATTCGAATGACTCCTCAGTCCCAGCCCAGCCTCTCCTTTGCACTGCTGGTTCAAGCCCACTGGGCCTCAGACGTCTCCCTCTTTCCTTTCCTTTGGAAGGGACTTGGCCTCGGGTGACAAATTTCTCTTTGATGAATGTACCCTGTGGGAATGTTTCATACTGACAGATTATTTTTATTTATTCAATGTCATATTTAAAATATTTATTTTTTATACTGAAGGAGTACCTTTTTTTAAAAGAAAAAAATGAAATAATAAAGAACCCATTCTTGTCGAACCTTCTGGAGTGTATTGATTTGGTGAGGGTGTGTGGGGGAGCAGCCTTTTGGGACTGTTGGCAGGTTGGAAAGACGAGGTTTCCTCCATTGGTCCAGTAGGGGTAGGGGGAGTGGGATTTGGGCCCAGAAATAACAGAGTGGGTAGTGTTCAGAATATGAGGTGCCACTAAGAGAGGGGACAGGTGACTTCCATGGGTGCTGGTACGACATTTCACTAAACACAACAGCTCAGCCAATTTGTTCCTGTTTCGCTGAGGAGGGAACTGAAGCCCAGAGAGATGGAACTGAATGTCCAGAGTAATCTGAAATGTTGAGGTCACCCCTCCCAATGAGAGGTGCAACTAGTCCCCAGGCCAACGGGCGTGGGCCTACTCAGCTCCAAGCCCTCGTGCTCTCTTTGCATGGAGTTTCAGGGATTTGAAAATGCCAGCGGTCTGGGGCTCTGTCACCCAGGAAGGGTCCACAGGGACATAATCAGCATTGGTCCAAAGAAGAAGGTAAAGGGGACAGCTCCTATCAGAATCACATGAGACCCAGTGCCCTAACTGAGCTAACTGATCAACCTTGACAGTATTTCTGCAAGGCTTTTTGGGGTCCAAATGGCTCCCAGGGAGTACTCCCTCCCACAGGGATGCCTTTTCCACAGAGACCTTTCTCCTCTATTCCTTGGGGAACAGTGAGGTAGACACAGATGTGTCTGGTAGGGCCCCTAAATATGTCCTGGGCTTTGCTGTGGGGTTTGAGTCTTGGGATCCCCTGGAAGATTCATTATCGAAAGCAGGGTAGGGTTTCTGCTCTACGAATTGGTACACAAATGTGTACTTTGGTTGTTGCCTGGAGGCAGTGGTTAACCCTTCTGAGAAGATACCAATGATGGAAAGCTTCTTAGGGAGTCAGGAAGTCCAGGGCAGAAGGTTACAAACTTCCAGAGCTATTGGGCATCTTCAGCCAGCATCCCATCTTATTCTCTGTGCCAGGGTAGGATTGACTGCCCCCCCCCCCCCCCACCCCTCCAGGACTGCTTAGCATGCGCTTCACTGGGAGCTGATTAGGAGTGTGAAATCTCAGTGTTCTGCCTCAGGGATGAGAGACTGCAGCTTCAGAAACCAGCCAGACTCTGGGCATCTGTAGGCATGTGATGTGAGAGGAAGGCTACCCTAGCCAGCTCCTCCTGACATCACCCACTAACCCAGCGAAGTGGCCCAGGCCTGGCAACCAACAGCAGGGAAGGTTCTAGATCATCCCCTTGCTGGAAGCCCAGGTGTCCTTTCCTCCTGCAGGCAGATGTGCGCTGCCCCACCCCAAACAGGCCCTTATCCATCCTTAATCCTTATCTCCGGTTCAGGGAAGAGCAGATTGAAGATATTTAGAAGCACAATCAGGAGCTGCAGGGGTGTGGACCTAAGGCAGCCTCTGGGGTTGGTTTCTCACCCAGGGCTTTGGTTCTTGGGTTGAATCCACCACCTGCCTGCCCTCTGGGAGAGGCCCTGGCCTGGCCTGACAGAACAATGGACTATTAAAGGCTATTAGGTCACTCTGAGAGTACTGTGACAAACACTGTGTGATAGGAAGAAGCGGTGGTGGGGCTGCAGTGCTGGGAAAGGCTGGCTGGGGTCCCTACCTCTCTCCATCACCGTTTATCTCTCTATCTATGAACCTGTGAGAGCAATCAGAGATGAAAGCTGCCCTCTCTTCCTAAAATGGTGCCCGAGGGGGCTGAGGAATAGAAAGACAGAGATGTCATGTGAATTGCATGTCTCTCCTGGCCTTTGCTGTTTAGCCAAGGATGGCAGGGACAAGAAGCAGAGTGAAAGCCACAGCCCAGCTGCCTGCTTTGCTGTGAGATCCTCACAGCTCCCTGATGGATGTAGAAGGGAAGGTTCTGCTAGCTCTGAGTCCAAAGCCAGAGCCAGACTGCTGGGGACAATCTGGAGAGGGTTGACCAACACCCCAACAATTGCTTCTTCCCTGATGGTAATTGAGATCACAAAGGCCTCAGGCCCTTAGGTACATGATGGAGCTGTGGGACAAAGTACTGTGCCTATGGGATCCCATTTGGGTCTCCAGGAATTCAAGAGGACAAGGCCCTTGATGTAAGAGGACGATTGCTAACAGACATTCCACTGGTCCCACAAGTCCATGGGTCTTGGGCTGTTTACAAAGAGGTCATCCTTTGGTAGTCGCCACCTGTTTCTGGCCATGGTCTGCACCTGGTGACAGCAAACGAGGTCAGAACTGATAAGGGTCTCTTTGGATCAGGCTTTTAACCTAAGGGGCTCAAGTGTTAACGTCGAAGAAAGAGAGTTTCCTGAGCTAAAACCCCAGTTTTGAAGAGAATGCGTCAGGAGAATTCACTTATTGTACCAAACCACCCAGTTTTCATCAATACGCGTGAATGGTATAATGGAGCCCGAGTGTGTTTATCTCCTGATTATAGTCTTCATTGTTCTCAACGCAGCAAGCAGCAATTCACAATGGAAAGCACGTAAAAAAAAAAAAAAATACCGATAACACACAGCATCAACGACAGAGAAGATACAAGCTGAATAAGGAGACTAAGACCGAGGGGTGAGGCGAGGGTGCTCCAGGGTGCAAGGGGTCACACGATGACTATGGCCAGACTTCAAAGATTCCTGGCAGCACAGGGAGAAAGGGAAATGTGATCTCGTTACATGATTCTCACAACCAGAAAGGAGGAGGCTTGAGGTAAGCATAGCCGGGGCGTGGGGCTGGGTTCCAAAGGGAACTTTCCCCTAGAAACCCCTGGCCAGTGGCAGTGGGTAGCCAGTGGCACTATGGGCCCTGCTGTCAGCAACACCTATATCCCTGGGAGAGATGGTTTTGGCTGAAGTCTGTGTGAATACTGAGGCCTAGTGCAAACAACTTGGACTCTACAAGGATTCAGCTTGACAGACAAGTCAAGGGCTTTGTCCCTTCCCTAAGGGGAGGCCTCCATCTGCCCTCAGGGTTTCAAAGCTCTTTTAGGGGAGGGAGGAAGGAGGCAGGGTTTCCTTATGTGGACCTGGCTACCCTTAATTAAACTCAGGACCCTCCTGCCTCAGCCTTCTGAGATCATAGGCAGTCATCACCTTGTCCACTTTCTTCTCGCTCTCTTTTTTTTTTTCTTGGAGACAGGGTTTCTCTGTGTGACCCTGACTGTCCTGGAACTCGCTCTGTAGACCAGGCTGATGTTGAACTCAGAAATTTGCCTGCCTCTGCCTCCCAAGTGCTGGGACTAAAGGCGTGCGCCACCACCGCCCCCGGCACACCTCACTTTTAAAGCCCTGTTTGTGTGTGTTTACTGTGTATGCGAGTTCTGTGGTGCATGTACGTGCATGTGTTTGTGTGTGCCCCAAGCCAGAGCATGGCAACAAAGGCTTTTTTCTTCATTGCTCTTCTTCATCTTTTTTTTTTTTTTTTTTTTTTGAGAAAGGGTCTCTCACTGAGACGGAAGCTCACAATTGGGCTGAACTGGCTGGCCAGCAAGCCCCTGGAATCCCCCTGTTCTTCCTCCCCACACTAGGATTAGGGGTATGTGTTGCTGTGTCTTTCTTTTTCCCATGGGTTTTATGGATGCAAACTCTGGTCCTCATGCTAGTACAGCAAGCATATTGCTGCTATCTTTACTTTACTGTCTCCCTAAACCTTCAACCTCCTTTTACTGCTCTATAACAAACCCCTAGAACAGGCAGCGGGGCCTTCTCCCGGAAGGTTCTTTGTTGGGCAGAGTCCCACAGCCAGGGTGTTCTGAGAGAGGCAGGAAAGAAGCCTGGGCCAGGGAGCTAGGGCTTGTGGCCTTGAGTGTCTGCCCTCACCTTGTTCCAAGGCTACTTGAGTCCTCTGGGACCCTGACAGAAAGTCTTTGGCCACTGACTTTGGCATCCTGGCAGCTTCCGGGGCTTCCTGCAGTCACAGAGGCCCAGCTTGAATCTGTCCCTTTGACTTGGGGGAAGTCTGGCTTCACCCCAAGCGCCAAATATTTCAATTATGAGGACGTGGTCCAGCCCTGCCCACTCCATCCAGCCTCGGGGACCGGGGGCGGGTGTATGTGAAGAAGAGAGGGAGAGCCGCAGACGGACCACAGATGGGGACCAGGCTGGGGTTCAGCAAGCAGAGCAGACAGGCTCTCTCCACTGTACTGACACTGAGTGAAACCGCTGGCTGAGAGGAAAATATGCGCGAGGCATTTTTCTCATTCTTAGCAGCTTGGCCAGCTCCTGCCCAGACGGTCAATGAATCAAAGCCCAGAAGGGTTCTACCTGTCAGCAGCCTGTCTTGGACTCGCCAAGGCCCTATGCCTCCAGGCCTAGTGGGCCAGCTGGAACCCTTCCAGGTCCAGAAAGGATGATCTTCGGTTTTCACAAGCAAGGGCCACATGTTGCTCGCCCACAGGTTCAGAACCCTGAATCTCCTACTGACTGCTCTCCCCATCCTGGCCCCTGGCAGGGGTGTCATTTACTTCTGCCCTATCCCGCTCACAAAGGCAGGGCTGGTACTAATGCCCTAGAGCCTGTGACCCCAGCTTTGGGAAACATGTCTTTACGGATGTCATGTATTAGGGGTCTCGACAGGAGATGTATTGGATTACCCATCCAGCCTGAATTCTAAGGGACCCTTCCTAAGAGATGTACAAAAGCAAGGCGGGAGAGGGAGACATGCTATAGAAGGCAGACTGGGTGATATTGTGGGACCAGGAAGGGCTTTCTGGAAGCATGGTCCTACCAATATCTTACCTTTACCCTTGTGTAAGGGAAGAGCGTTTTGTTGACTCAAGGAAGCCACCTAGCTTGTGGCGATGTGTAAGGGACAACCCCAAGACACAGTCGTGGGTGTCTTGGGTAAGTGTTCTCTGAAGGCTTGATTGCCAGGACATGGTGACACCTTAAAGAAGGGAATAGAGAATGGGAGAGATGGCTCAACAGTTAAAAGCACTTGCTCTCGCAGAGGAGCCAGGTTTGATTCTTAACACCCACACAGCAGCTCACAACCATCTATAACTCCAGTTCCAGGTGATGAGGCATCGTCTTCTGACCTCTGAGGGCACCCAGACACCCGTGTGTGGAAAGCTCTCATACACAGAAAATAAGATAAACTTAAAAAAAAAAAAAAAAAAAAAAAAAAAAAAAAAAGGAGCCTATTGATCTAGGGTTCCTGGGAGCACTCGGTGATAGGGATTGTGGGAACTCAGCCTTTTTTACCCTCTCGATCCACCACACAGTGCAGCCTTGTCACAGAAAGCAGGTCACGGACCACAGTCTGAGACTTCCAAGCCTGATCAAAGGACAGCTCTTTTCAAGTGGTCTCAGGCATTTTGTTACAGCAACAGAAAGTGGATTAACCCGGCCCCAACACACCCACATCTTTGCCACAGCATCTCTTCTACCTGCATCAAAGCTGCTCATCAGATTCGATGTGGCCTGAGGCTGTCCCCCCTCACTGTGTCCCTGTTGCTCCCCTCTTGTGTTGTGGCAACAGCCTTCAACAGCCTTCATCTCCTTGCCTCAAGGCCTTTGGTCTGATCAAGCCATCTCACTTCAAAAGTTTTAAGGTTTCTGCACGAGATACCAACAGGATAAGGCCCATTTCTTGTCAATCACAATCTAATCCCCACCTCAAGGCCGTCTTCATGTGTGTGGACAGGGTCCTCAGGTACAAGGGCTCCGAGCCTGTTTTAACAACCTGATGTAGCTGCCTGGCATTTCCATCGTACCAGCTAACCTGAGCTTGCCATGTTCTCAACTTCTCTCCTCAGCCACAGTAGGAGCCTAGATGCCTGCTCAGCCACACATCCTCCACAGCTTGACTTCGGCTTACCCTGGTTTGGCTCTTCCCTTTCTCTAGTATGTCGGCTCTCTTTTGCTATGTGCAAGATTCTGATTCCTCAAGGCTATTTTCCCAGAGGTTACTTATTCACGAACCCTGTGAAGTGTTCTGTGACTCCTCCATAAGGTTGGATTCTTCTGGGTCAATGTTAGCTCCTTGATGTTAGCTTCTCCAGGGTTGTGCAATCTATCCAACTTTCCCTTGACAGGATCATATTTCACAAGAACCTTGCTCATTGAGCACCTACCGCATACAGAACGTGTGTGGATTCCACACTTTCATTATCAGAGGCCTGGGCTAGGTATCCAAACACACTCTGAGTGTAAAATGGGAACACCAGCCAGCACTGTGCACACTCTGAAGAGCTTAAATATGTAGAATATTTCTGTGTCTGGGGCCATGAACCTGTAATGACACCTATCCAGGAGGCTGAGGCAGGAGGATCACCAATAGCAAGACTCGTCTGGACTACAGAGTAAATTCAAGGCCTGCTTGAGAACTTTAGAGAGACTTTGTCCCAAAGTAAGAAGAGAGACATAGCTCAGTGGTAGAGAAGTTTCCTAGCACTCTGGGTTCAATCGTTAGTAACAAACCCTCCTAAAAAAGACAAACAAGCAAGCAACAGCCAGAGTCTTGGGACTTGGTCTATCTCAGAACAGAAAGGTGGGGAAAACTAGGGGGGTGAGGCAGAGATAGCGTGAGCCGCTCCTCAGTCAGGCATCTGGTTGACACTAAGGAGACTCATTCCAACACAACTAACAACTGCTTAAGGCCATGCTCTTCCCCAGCTATAAACACGTTTTCTAGAACTCTTACTAGAAGCCCCATTTACAGAGATAGGACCCTGCCACAGGCACTAACTGCTATTCTCCCCTGAGGCATCCATACCTACATATGGACAGAGTTTCTTTGTGTAGCCCTGGCTGTCCTGGAGCTCTGTAGACCAAGCTGGCTTCCAACTCAGAGATCCACCTGCTTCTGCCTCCCAAGTATTAGGATTAAAGGCATGCGACACCACTGTCCAGTTCTGGTCTCTTTCTCCTAATGCTCATGCTTAAACGTACATTAAAATCTTTAGGAAGACCTCTAACTTGGCTTTGTAAAATAGCTAGTCCTGAAATTATTTTCAGAGTGGAAGCCACAAACTTAGGGTCTTGATTCAAGTTCCCTAAAAAATTAGGGGAATTCCTCAGTCTGTCAAGGGTGGCAGCTAGGGAGCCCCTCATGGCTGGCAAAAACAGCCCCATTACAATCAGCACTTTGAGGGGACTCTCAGGGGTTATGTTCAATCCAGATGACAGGAGCTGAGGAATCGTAAGGCACAGGCCCCGTGGCTTCTGCTAAGCTTCTTGAATGCTAGGGTCCACAGCCTCCTCCTAAGTCCCAGGACAAGTAGCTGTGATGAGGCTCCATTCATTCAGGTAGCACCGGCATGTCAGTGTCCTGCCACAGGCATCACTGATTTTGGGAATCCCCACACCCACACTGTCAGAAGTCGAAGCCCAGCTCTCCTACAGGGTAGAAGAGGAGCTGAACGAGGTGTCTCCTGGTCCAGCAGAGAAAGCTCTGCTGACTCCCTGCCCTAGTGCAGGGAGGTCCAGCTTCCTGGAAGCAGGGAAGGCCAGGCCGGGGAGACAGCCGCTGGTGGAGGGGGCTGGGCATGAGGTCAGGCCCACGTCAGCTCTTCTCTCTTTCTCTTAACGTGGCTGGGAAGAGGCTGCTGAGCGGGTGCCAGCCACAGAGGAGGTCTGTCCCTTGCTTTGGGGCCAGACCACAGGCAGCCATGCTGGGCCTCAGCCAGGCCCGGGGGAAGGGCGTTCTCAGCCCCCAGCTCCTCTCTGTCTGGGCTTCGGGACCCCTCCCCATCCCAGATCTCAGCAGCGGTCCAGGGCTCTTCCAAGCAGGTGAGGTCATTGTCTCCACCAGACCAGCCTGACGTAAAGAAGTCAGCCACCCACATGGCAGGATGCATACTCCCGGGTGCCCCTCTCTCCGTGGCAGCCCTGGGCCCCTGACTCTCTCCAAGGGACCTACCTGCAGGAATCCACTCCAACACCTGCTGGGGGTAGAGGTGGGTGGGCTGAGAAAGAAAGAAAAGATGGACTGTGGGACCCTCAGAGCCCGCCTATGACCTGCAGAACAAGCCCGAGTGAACCTGGAGTCGATTTGAACAGACAGGTTTTGGAACCGTTCCCTTCAGCATCGTTATATGCATGCCCACGGGACTCTACTTTGCTCATGACTTGGTATGAGCAAACCCGTAACTCTGTGTTTGGGGTTTCCCAATACTGTCCGGTTGGATCTGAATCCTAGGAGATTCTCAGGGAATGCTTAGGGAGATCTGAGGTCTTTGGGCGAGGGCAGGTAGCCCTCAAGCCCAGAACAGGCAAAATCAGGAATTCTTATCCCTTACCAGGATTCTTGGCACTGAGGAGATATTTTTAGCTGGCACACAGCATTTCTGGGGGACCCTGGCTTCTAATGGTCAAGGCCAATGCTGGGATGCTGCCTAAGCATATACCACAATGCTCTGAGAAGTCCTTATCTGTCAAGAATCAACCTTCTGCTACTGCAGGGAGAAGAATATATAATAGTATAAATAAGTCTATAACCATAATATAAATAAGTAACAATGAATGAATATAATAAATATATAGTAGTATAATAAAACCATAACCACGCCGGGCAGTGGTGGCACACGCCTTTAATCCCAGCACTTGGGAGGCAGAAGCAGGCAGATTTCTGAGTTCGAGGCCAACCTGGTCTACAGAGTGAGTTCCAGGACAGCCAAGGCTACACAGAGAAACCCTGTCTCGAAAAAAAACAAAAAAACAAAAACAAAAACAAACCTATAACCATAATATAAACAAACAAATACAATAAACACATAATACAAATAAAACTATAATCATAATGTAAGTAAATAATAAACAAATGAATAAACATAGTAACATAAATCTATAACCATAACATAAACATTAATAATATATAATATATAGCAATATAAATAAATCTATAACCATAATATAAATAAATCTATAAAATCTACCCACCAACCAGCCACCTCTCATCATCTTGCCCTGTCTAATCTACTCCGCGGTCACAGTGACACTTGAGACGAGATCCAGACCGCCAGTCTCCCTGTCACAATTTGGTTCTTCGGCTGTGGATCTGTTTGTGCACATACATGCTCTCCTGCATATACACACATGAATATGCATGGTAATTAGAGAAGTCACCACTGTCACCTTTGCACATAGAGTGGGGGTGGCTGTGGGACCTGCATGAGCAGGGCAGGCAGTTCTTTATCCTCCCTGGAGTGAGCTTCCTTGTTGCCAGGACTCTAGAGGCAGCAGCACTGCACTCTCTGAGCTTTGGCCATCAGATCATGAGGTGAAGCTGGTGTGACCTGGCACAGGCTTTGGGGCCCCAACTGGCTGTCCTGGCTTAGTCTTTGACCCTGACTAGCTCTGAGGGCCAGGACTCCTCATATTCCTTCTGAGTTCCCATTTCCTTATATGTAAAATGGTGGACCCTGCTCAACTCCCAGGCTGCTGTTAAGACAACGAGATATTACACAGAAAACACACGTGATGTCAGTTACATAGTAGCATTACACGACAATGGTTCTTTTCCTTTTCCTTGGATTTCCAAGCCAGCTCAGTCTACACGAGGTCTGTCAGCTCTAGATGTCCCACCAGGCTAGGGTTGTGTATAAAGTTCTATTGTTCTATTGTTTTTGTTTTTTGTAAATAAAGCTTTATTGGAACACAGCCAGCCCATTAATTTAAATATCTCTGTTTTGGGGGTTATGCTAGAGATGGGTGGTGATGACAGACGATATGACAGTCCATGAGGCTTGTAATAGTTGGTATCTGACCTTCTGCAGAAAAAGTTGGAAATCTGTGTCTGGAAATACTTGCTCAAGAGTGATTGGTCTGTGAGCTGGGTCTGTGGAGTAAGTGCTCCTCAATTAGGAGAGAGAAAGAGCTATGCATGGGAAACAGATAAGGTGTATCCATCACCTTGAAGATACAGCCTGAAGAAGTTGGGAAAAGCCCTGACTTGGGGGAGGGAAAGGGGAGGGTAACCTAGGTTCTAGACCTGGATCGTCACTGACTTTGGAAATGACCTTCACAAAATCTATTTACATCCTTCATTAGTTTAATACGTGCTTATGAAATTTGCATTATGTTCAAGATGAGACAAGATGCTGGCAACTGCTAATGGGATGTCCTGGAGTCTGAGAAGGGAGGCAATGGCTTAGCTAAGTAAGAGCTCACTAAGAGAAGCCTTAGTTTCCCCATCTACTGCCCTGTGGCACTGCCAGGGATGCTTAGGCAAAAAATAGGGCAGCTATCCAACTGGCTTCTGCCTCCTCAATCAGGGTGAGAGCCCAGGTGGTGGGGGTGGGGGTGGGGTAGGGTGGGGGTGGGGTGGAGGGGTGGGAGGAGCAGGTGGCCCAGCAGCTTCCTCTCTTTGTTCCCAGGGAAGCATCCTATGCTGTCCTGGCTCCAGTGGAAAGCTTGTCTTAGGGGCTCCCTGTTCAGTTCAGCCTCTCTGGCCAGAGCCCACTTCTAGTCCTTCTTTCCTCTTGGTTAAACTCTCTAGACCTCCAATCCCAGTGCTCTCTGTGGTAGGTAATAGAGCATAACAGGGTGGTAGCCTTAGAGTGGGTAGGCTGGACTCTCGAACACAACGGCCTCATCCCACACCCCAGACTCCCTCTGGTTCCAATCCTTGCATATAGACCGGTTTCTGAGGGAATTAATCTGGTGAGTGATTCACCCGTGAGGATGACTGATGGGGATGGGAGGCAGGTCAGGAAGCCTGCAGCTCAGAAGAGACACTGGAGGTCACAACACTCACATCTCCACAGGGGACCTTCAGTGCTCTGCAGCAAGCGGGTGACTAACAGCCAAGTTTTAGGCCCAGGGCCAGTTGGTAGGTGTGGAGGGGGTGCGGGGTGCAGGTGTCAGACCCTTTGATATATAATGTGTGTAAAACTTTATTCTTTACTGGCAAACAGGGCTTTCAAGTTTTCTACCCTGAGCTCACCTCACAGGCACTCGAGGACTTAATTCCATATTGCCTTGGTGGGAGAGGTAGGCCTCATTCTCCAGGTATTCATTTCACAGCAGGTACTAGAATCCTACTGGAGAGCACAGGACCTCCTCCCAGCCCCCGCCCCCCCCCCCCCAGCCCGGCCCTCCTCACTGCAACGGGTAAGACACCAGCCAGCCTAGTGAGTAGGTATAGGGAGACAGAGGCCCAGAGACTGGGTGGGTGTTCTCGCAAAGACCTTGCCTCTCAGCCCTCTCTCTGGTCTGATCTTCTTTCCTCCATAGCAGCATTGACCCATTGACTCAAGTCAGTATTCAAAGAAAAACCAGATTTTTGTATTCAAAAAAGTTTGGGCAACAGAGGATTAAACAAGACAAGACAAAACAAAACGGGAAATCTTTATTGCGGGGCTTCTCAGAGCTTTCAGGACAGCTGGGTAGGAAAGGCGTGAACTGCATGCCTTCTCCTGCAGCCCTTCCAGATCCGCATTCCACGAACACCATCTGGGAAACGTTGACCTAGCCACCCCTTCTTAGGTCCCAATAGCAAGTCCTGTCCTGACTCTGCCCCCCCTACAGGCCCCGCCCTCCCAAGGCCCCGCCCTCCCACGGGCCCTGCCTACAAGAAAGCGCCTCTTACACTGGATTGGTCAGAAAATCTTCTCTGTTCTTCACCAGACCTTTAAGCCATGGCGTAAGAGTTTTATCCTCAAGGGAACAGGACACAGCTCCTCGTGTCCCAAACCACTTGCCTCACCCCACATCCACCACGAGGGAGATCAGAGCTAAACTCTAGGCTGCTGCCCTCACTCTATGGGGGTCCTGGTAGAGATACTGTGACTTCACCAAGATCTAAGGCGCTTGCTGCCAAGTCTGAGGATCTGAGTTTGATCCGAGGACCTGACTGTGGTCACTTGCCCTCCATGTCTACTCGCATGCATGTCTACTCGCTTGCATGTCTACTCGCTTGCATAAATAAATAAATGTTAAGAAACAAGCAAAAAACCAAAGTAAGTGAGGTACTCACCTCTCAAACCCTTGGCAGCTCCCCGCCCCTCCTCCCTGCCAGTAGCCTGAAAATCAAGTCAAAAGTCTACCTCTCAGTTTCTTTCCAGCCCATACCCTGAACGTCCCTCCTTGGTCATGTTCTCTGGATGGTGTTAGTCTTTGTAGGAGCAGTCCTCCTCGTGCCTCCTTCCTGTGAGAACCCTTCAGACTCGCAGAGACACCCCCAGTTTATGCAGTGGTCTTGAATGCATCTTTCTCTCTAGCTAGTCCCCAGACTACTTCTCTACCCCCAGGGTCTAGTCCCCACACACTACACTGACCCTTTTGTGCCCAAATTGTTCCGGATACCAGAATATCTAGGGATCTCAAGGGGACAGCAGAGCCATAGGTGGCTGCACAGTCTAGATTCTTTCTGTGTCTTCTTTTTTTCTGTGGAGCAGGGTTTCTTTGAGTCACTAGACACATTACACAGAACAAGATCTAGTCTGGACTAACTGATATGCACATAGATCCTGCCGCATCTAGGGGGCCCAGTTTCACTGACTAGCTTACTTCCCAGCATCACAAACATAAAATGAGGCGATGACATGACCAACTCCAGCCTTGGATGGAACGGTGATCTTCCCAAATGACAGACACGAGAGTGTGGTCACATTTGCCAAAAATGTGGTCACTGTGGATGTAACTAAGTCAAAGGTCCCTAGAGGACATCTTCCTGGATTGTGAGGGGAGGGGCTCCCTCAACCTGCAGGAAGCAAAGCAGAATCCTCCCAGGACCTCTGGATGATGTGTCCACAGGACACCTGCTTCCGATGTCTGGCCTCCAGAACTGCAAGTGAATGTAGGTGCAACGCCTGCTGTTTTTGTTTTGCTTCTTTTTTTTTCTTTGTTTGTTTGTTTTGTTTTCTTTCCTTTGGTTTTTTGAGACAGGGTTTCTCTGTGCAGCTCTGGCTGTCCTGGAACTCACTTTGTAGACCAGGCTGGCCTCAAACTCAGAAATCTGCCTTCCTCTGCCTCCCAAGTTCTGGGATTAAAGGCATAGGCCACCACTAACCAGCAATGCCTGCTCTCTTAAGCCACAATTTTCTGTAATTTAACATGGTAGCCACAGGGAAATAGTTTTAGCATCTCTCTGGGAAGATGTACATGTTTATGTGCATGTGCATGTGCATGTGCATGTATATGTATATTTGATCTGAGATATGCTTCCTGGATATCTTATCTTCCTTTCACATCACTCCTTAATGACCTTCTAGAACCCATGGACATTACAGATGGAAGAATCCCTCAAGATGTCTCAACCCAGTAGCACGGGTTGTTCCCTCTGAGGTGAATGTGCTTCCCCAACACCTCTTCTGTCACTGGTCTGCACAGTCCAAGAATAGCTTAGTTATTCTATTCCTGGTGAAATCCTCTATCCCAGTCCTGCCTTAGCCAGCAGAGTAAACCTTGGCCCTTTGTCCTAAAGGCCGAGTCTTCACTGATTTCTTAGTGGTCAGTGGTTAATTCAATCCTTCGCCCAGGGCACTCACTCAACTCCTGCTTGTGTCATCATGTAACAGCCTCATGTCAAATGTCCCGGTTTCCCAGTTGGGCTTGGTTCAGATTTGCTCCAGCCTTGGCGGGTGGGAGGGGAGGTCTCTGATTCCGAGGCTGAGGTCTCCATCACTGGCAAATGATGCCATCTCTCAACAGATAAAAATCAAAACAAAACAAAAACCTGCATGGCAAAACTCCAAGGACAGAGCGGGTGCTTGCCTCGATTTTCAGAGCCCCGGCCTGAGACAGCTATCCTCTTGGAGCTGTGGCCGTAGCTGTCAGTCTCGGTGCTGTGTCTTCCAAAATCAGCAAAGCTTGCTTGGGTCTGCTCTTTGTGTGTAACCCTTTCTTGGATAGCAGTCTTTGCCAGGTTCTGTGAATTCCTGTTTATGCTGAGACCCACTGAAATAAACAGATCCTTAGCTGACCAGAATTTTCCATTCTAAGATGTTCAGGGAAATCCCAGTTACAGCCCTCGCCCTCGCCCCTGCCTCTGAATCTCCCAGGATCCACTCTATAATGTGGAGGGACATGTCACCATTAGGTGGGGGCAGTTGTAGCTTAGAGAGCCTCAGTCTCATTGAGGGCTGTGGGGAGACCCATGGTACTGGGGGTGACCCAGGGCTTCTTTGCATGAGATTTTCCTTAAGAAGTAGGGCTTCCTTCACTACAGACAAAGATACCTGCAAAAGCTTGGAAAACACCAAGATTAGGTTGAATCTTCTGTGCTTTACAAAAGGAACCCGGGAAGGTGACCTCACAGGACTGTGGCTTCCATGTGGCCCATCATATGGTGTGGCTTCCATGTGGCCCATCATAGGAGTATGGCTTTCATGTGGACCCTCACAGGGCTGTGGTTTCCAAGTAACCCTTGCAAAGCTGTGGCCTTCCTGAGTCTGGGCTTCCACTTAGCCCAAATGCTCAGTTAAGCAGGCCTTCTACCTCCTGCCGTCCTCATTATTCCAAAGCGCTTTCTTTCTAGCTTGGGAGAAAGGTGCTACTTGGTGTCTGAGGTTTGGTGGACACATACGGGGCTCCCACTCTTCATAAGTCATTTCTCCTGGGGGGGGGTTCTGTATACCCCTCGTCATCTTTCTTATGCAGTGGGCTGTCTTCTGGACCTGTGCACAGGGTCCAGCTAGAACATATCGCCAGTAGGCTGCCTCCTGAGAATGCACTTGGGGCCATGAGTGCAGAGCTAGGCAGTCCAGGTTGGACCCACTGGACAGCTATACATTTCTCTTTCCACACATGACAGCTACCAGGATGCTGGACATGGGGGGTGCTTGCCGTGTGCAGACTCAGAATTGAGCCACACCCAGGTGACTCTCCAGAGGTAGGTCTGTTTCCCAGGGGAAGCGTGCGTGTGCGCGCGCGCGCGCGCGCGCGCACACACACACACACACACACACACAGAGAGAGAGAGAGAGAGAGAGAGAGAGAGAGAGAGAGAGAGG